>APFE031696861.1:12476-62052 GCA_000404065.3 Pinus taeda
ATTTAAATATATATTATTATCTTTAAAATAATCATTTTATAAACATGCTTTACAGTTGTAGATATAATTGATTGATTTGATATAAACTATCATGAAAAGTTAAAACCGAATAAAGTGAAAGATTAAAGGCATGAAACTTGATTAGCATCGACTTAACCTACGAAAAGATGGTGGGAATGTGAAGAGTACAAGCTTTTTATTATTAGGGTTATCTGAGGTTAAGGCCACTAGGGGCAGAAAACTCACTAGGGGCAGAAAACTCCATTTACACTTCCATTGTACAAAGAGCAAAGGCTGAGTTTAAAAGAATTTCCAATAAGGGCCTTGTTTATTGATATTATAAATTTGTTTGGATGGTAGATTTTTTTTTGGAATTTAGTGAGAATAATTTTTAAAAATTAAAATATTCGTATTTAAATTATTTTGAATGTTGAAAATAAATTTGGTATTTTCCAAAACTTTTGGGTACTTAAAATTTTGAAATTTAACCACTATAATTTAGATTTTCAAAAAATATTACCAGATTTCATTATAATTTTACCAAAATTTCCATTATTTTTAAAACTAATTTATAAATTCTTTAAACTACGCTGATATTTTAGAAAAATATGAAAAAGGAAGAGTATTTGCCAAGTGGATCACGTATTGATTGGAGAAATGTATGAAACTCAAAGGATTTGGGATTTTTTTTGGTTGGTTCTCCATCTTTTCGGTCTTGTTTATTAGCTGATACATCATATTTAGCTTATATATGGTTTTGAAATTTTTTATGAGGTTTTGTGATCAAAGACTATATTAATGCCACCTATTTTTAATTTTACTTAGTCAAAAATCTATAAATCTATGTGAATACTAAAATAGAATTATATTGTACTGTTATTTTCTAATAATGAATTAATGAATATACAGCTTTTTTCATGCTGAAAAGATAAATTGATGCGTAAAAATTAATGCATATAAAATTATATAAATTCATGTGTAAGAACTAATGCATACATAATTATATAACTTGACATGCGTACAGAAATATAAATATGATGATATGATATTATAAGTGTGTACAGAATATATAAATGATATTATAAGACTGACAAATTTGAGCCTAAAAATCACAAACGGGAAAATATATTTGAAACTATGTGGAAAAACGTTTTGTAAAAGATATTTGAAATTGTTTTTATTTTTTATTTTTTAAATGTAACTTCTTGTATGGTAGAAAATTCATTTAAGTATTTTATATTTTGTTTTGGTGTATTTTTGTAGGTAATTTTGTTTGAAAGTGTAAATTTGTGATGTATAATATGGACAGTTTAAGTATATAGAGATTTTTTTATTGTCTTGAATTTATTTGGATAATTAAAAAATATAATTAAATAATTATATTTATAATTATAATTATGTTAATATTAATTAAGAAGTAAAAAAATCATAAAAATCAAAAATATAATTAAAATTACAATTATGCTCAATATTATATTAGTTAAGAAGTAAAAAATGTAAAATAATTAAATTGTGTGGTTTAATCAATATTATTTACTTTTTAGCCCACGGGGCTTTGGATTGACGGTGAATGGGTGCGTTGTTAAGGCACTCTTTGCCGGTTCAAATCCCCTGGGTACTTAAGTTAGTCTTAACGTAGAAAAAAAAAATTATTTGCTTTTTAAATTTTATGATAAAGTTGGGTTATTTTAATTTGAATATAAATTAATGAGATTGTTATTTTTCATTACTGAAAATGTATTTTTAAATGTATAAATGAATTCAAAAATTTATTTGATAAAATCTAATTAATACAAAAAATGGTTATTCTGAATCAAAATATCACAATACAATTTCCAATAAGATCGTGATTTCTTGATGTTTAAAATGCACTTTTGATTTATGATAAAGTTGGGTTATTTTAATTTGAATATAAATTAATGAGATTGTTATTTTTCATTACTGAAAATGTATTTTTAAATGTATAAATGAATTCAAAAAATTATTTGATAAAATCTAATTAATACAAAAAATGGTTATTCTGAATCAAAATATCACAATACAATTTCCAATAAGATCGTGATTTCTTGTTGTTTAAAATGCACTTTTGAATGTATGGATGGATAGAGTTGTTTTAGTTGTTTAAAATGCACGTTTGAATGTATGGATGGATCGAGTTTAGTGAGATTTTTTGAAGTTTTTCCGGTGGGTTTTTCCTATCTAATTTTTCTAAAATCTGGCAGGAATTTATAGAAATCACAAGCTTGACAGGAAACTCCTACACAATCAAAGCACCCTATGAGTTTTTCAGGGTGTTGAATCCATATATACAGTGAAAAAAACCAGTTTAAATAACACAAATCAAGATTTCACCTCAAATTTCTCCACTGAATTTCGGCACTAAAAAGTCAAAAAAATCGCCGAAAAGCAAATCCTAGATATATTAACACCTATAAAATTCTTGAGACACTCAAAATTTACACATTAAACAATTTAAATTTATAATTCTTAAAACAACAACAACAACAATTATAATTCTTAAAAATTTCAAAATAAAATTGACCCAAAAAAATACCCAACAAATTATCTTTTATTTATTTATCACTCCAAATACCCATTTAAAAAATAAATTAAATACTAGACTATAAAAAATTAATAACTCAAATTTACCCTTCATGATCCATTTTTTATTCTTTATTAGATTTTAAACTAAATTTATGAAAAATTATACTAATAAAAACGTGTAACGCTTAGAATGACCGTACTAATTGAAAATTATTTCTGCCATCCCGTAATTCAGGCTCATAGGATTTGTTGTTTATTTGATCGAGGTTAAATTTATTATTCCATCGGATGGTACACGACCATAAACGTTCAATTTTTAATTTTGAGGTGCCTTCAATCATTCATGTGACTGACCGTTTAACTTTACAGCTGTGTGATTTCCGGGATCTTGGCTTCGTATCGCGTGTACATTCCCAAAAATACTGCCCGATAACCTGCACACCGGCTTCCAACCACCTCTCATTGGGCTTTTCAACGGCGAATACGGGACCTTTTAAAAGCCGGGGCCTCTGTAGGAATCGAATCGGAGCTTTCAAGGCAAACCACTGGTAGAAGCAGAGCGGGTTATTATTCTATAGAAAGGTCGGTTTAAATTTTGGAGGTGGATTTCCTTTTCTGCTGTTTCACCCTGTATTTTAAGGAATATTTTTGTGCCGAAGAGAAGTTAAAGATCGACGGATGTGATTGTCATGTGGCCCTTCATGAAGAATTTAATTATTTATCCAGTTTAATTTCGTGATTTACGCGGAGGTCCATCTCGACTCTTGAGGCTTTGTTATTTTGAAAATTGTGCCCAGGCCTTGATATTATCGCCTGAACTGTAGCTGAGTTCATCCCCTGTTTCTATACAAGTTCATCCCCTGATTCTATCATGTATGTTGGAGACCAGAACATAGTAGTATATGGCTTGTGGCAAATGTGAAGCAAAAATCTATTGCAGAGATATAAGTTCACGGTAAATGATTCAAAGTTAGAAACTATCTCTGGCAATATGGTGCAGAAGAGGAAATCCTTTGATGGATTGCCGTTTTGGACCGTCTCCATTGCAGGTGGTCTGCTACTCTGCTGGAGTTTATGGAGAATTTGCTTTTCTGGAATCGACTATAGAGCCCTCGCAATTGAAGTCCGAGGATTTTCTTCACAATGGAATTCGAAGATCCACAGGTATGATCCCAATGTGACTTCTGTTATTCAACAAAATCAAAATGTGAGTTCTGCTATTCAGCAGAATCAAACTAAAGAAAATGAAATGAATGGCAAAGAAGAGGAACCCTTGTATCGGTCAATGGATGAGTGGGAGGAAAGTTCTGATAATTTTTATGCTGATTCTGACTTTAGTTACACTGTGGGGAATACTGTAAAAAACTGGGACGCCAAGAGACAGCAATGGCTGAGAGCCCATCCTCATATAAAGAACTATACAGAAGGAGGGAGGCCTCGTATCTTGGTCTTGACAGGCTCACAGCCTTATCCCTGCAAGAACCCAATTGGGGATCATCTAATTCTGAGGACCTTCAAGAACAAACAGGATTACTGCAGGATCCATGGCTTGGACATGTTTTATAACACAATCCTCCTCAATCAAAAAATGGCTAGTTACTGGGCCAAAATTCCTTTGATTAGGACAGCCATGGTTGCTCACCCTGAAGCTGAATGGATATGGTGGCTAGACTCGGATGCTGTGATCACAGACATGGAATTTGAGCACCCATTGGAGAAGTACAAGGACTTCAATTTTGTACTCCATGGATGGGAGAAAAATGTTTATGAGAAAAGGAGCTGGTTGGGGATCAATGCAGGGGTTTTTCTTATCAGAAACTGTGAATGGTCCATGGATTTCATGGAAAGGTGGTCTGTGATGGGGCCTGAGAGTCCTCTGTATGACTCCTTTGCTAAGATTTTATCTGATGTGCTGCCTGATAGACCTGTAACTGAATCAGATGACCAGTCTGCTCTTGTTTATCTTATGATCAAAGAGAAGAAGAAATGGGGAGGTAAGATTTATATTGAGAATGAGTATTATTTTCAGGGTTTTTGGTTGGACATTGTTGGTACTTTTGAGAATATAAGCAAGAGATACGAGGCCATGGAAGCTGAACATACAGAGCTGAGTCGCAGATATGCTGAGAAGAGTGCAAGATTGTATGCAGTGAAGCGAGAGCGTTATTTGAAGGAGATTTGGGCTGGGCTTTTCGAGAGGAGGCCATTTGTGACTCATTTCGCTGGGTGTCAGCCCTGCAGTGGGAACCATAACCCCATATACAAGGCAGAAGATTGTCAGAATGGTCTGCAGAGATCTCTGGATTTTGCAGACGATCAGGTGCTTAGGATTTATGGATTTCGGAGGCAGCAGCTTCAATCTGTGTTGGTTAATCCGATCCATTTCCATCCATAGATTTCGATTCATAAATTTTCACTGTAGAAAACCATGGTATGGATTTATTTTAGATTTCAGCTACTAGTTAGCCCACCTAGATACATAAAGATACTAGATCCATGCCCATTTTATTATAGAAAGGCTCCAGTATATATCAGCTTTGTAGAGCCAATTTCATTGTTCAATGCGATTTGTTCTCCTGTATCTTTCAGTATACCCTTAACACCGTTCTTAACTAACTGATGGTGAGAGCTGAACATTTTTGGAATGGTTCAGCAGTTGAAATGTCTTTCTTAAATTTAAATGTTTTATATTTTCATAAATATTTTGTAATAGTGTAGTATAACATATAAATAGTAAAAAGTGATAACTTAGTTTTGAAAATATAAATATTATAAAGTGGTAATTTATATTTGACGATATATATTGATATATAGTTGAGTGGTTGGAATAGGTTATTTGTTGAGTAAATTTATGTTTGTAAATTAAGTAAATTTGAGATGTTTTTATAGTGGAGATGTTTAAGGGAAAAAATATTTGTTGCTGTGTAATTTTTATTAATAGATTATATGATAATTTATTTATATTAAGGAGTTGTTTTTAGTGCGATTTTTTGGAGTTTCGGGAGTTGGAATTTGGTCGAAAAAAATTGTAGTGAAATTTTGATTTGTGTGGATTTAGCACTCTCTCTAGGGCATTTTTATTGTGTAGGGGTTACCCATCAAACTTATAATTTGCCCTATTTTAGAGAAATTAGACCGGAAAAATCCTCCATAGAAAAACTCCCAAAAAGTTGCACTAAAGACAACTTGTTTATATAAATAAATGAAATGGGTTTTTTTTGCAATTTTTTTTGGTTAATTTTGTCTGTAATTCTAAGTTGTTTAATCCCGTGCTTCTAAGTTTCTTAGGGTGTTGAATCTATCATTTAAACAAAAATATTGCAATCTTATTCAAAAATACATTTTAAACAACAAAATATCACAATTTTATTAGAAATCATATTGTCTAATCATTATTTGAAAAAACGAGATAGCTTCCATTAACGGATATTTTAATAATAATAAATTTTAAATGTCTTTGAAAGGAATTTAAAAATAAATATTGATTGGAATGTAATTTAGTGAATAAAATATGTTTTTTTGTTTTAAATGTTTATATTTTTAGATAGTCTTAAGTTTGAAGTTTTATGGTAAAGTTTGATCATTAATTAATTACCTTTTTTATTTTAAATTGTTTTTTTGCTATTCAATGTTTGTACGGTGTAAACTGGATATATAACTTAAATTTAAAGTTTTAGTGCAAAACTGACTTCATCACATTAAAAATTAGAGAATGTCACGAAGCCTATAAATTTTAAACTCCCATTTAATATTATTGGCTTGGTACTTCTCTTTTATTAAAAAAATAATATATATATTGAGCATAGTTTAATATAATTTATTAGTTTAGCACTGGTTTTTTATCTTAAAAAATAATAGATATATCAAGCATATTTTAATATAAATTAAAAATATAAATTAAAATATTTATAATGGAATTTCATTTTGAAATGAGTTATGGTTTGTTGGCAAATGGTATTGATAAGCCATACTATTGGCCCATGGTATGGTATTGGAAGAAAGTTTATTGGTTAATAATATTCACCATCAAATGGGGTAAATATCCATAGCTAAGAATCTTGTTATATTTTAAGTTTGAATTTGAAAAATGCTATAAAACTAGCAATTGCACCGAGAGGTGCAAAGGAAGACAAAAAGCTCAAAAATCCATGCATTTTGTTTTCTACTAGCTGTGTTTGTGGTTGTCTTCCATTTGTCTCAACTTTGTTGTTTTTTTCTCTCCTCCCTTGCAGTTATGGCTTTGGCTCTGGCTCACTTTGTATCAACTATGTTGTCTCTATCTTTCTCTGTGTGGAGGGTGAGGAAGAAGTAAAGCATAAAATCAAAGATATTATGCGGAAAACAAGTAGAGGTGTAACGATCAATCCCTGACGTGCAAGCACTAGAGCATCTTAAGTTTGACCCACTCAATTGGTTGTTCTGGGGGATATTGTAGGGTTGTGATTGGTGAAAATTGGTTGGATTTTGGGGGTTTATTCAAGGTATATCATTCGGTGCCCTAAAATTGGTTGAAACAATTCCAATTGAGAGAGTTTTTGCGACCCATAAGGTGAGGGGGCTTTAATCTACATACATCTAATTAGCCCTAGGAAGGATATGAAGAGGGGTACAACAGAGCGGCCATGGATATTCTCATCTCTCCATTTATTTTGTATGCGCAAACATACACCAAAAAAATAAAAATAAAAAAATTGAAAGAGGAAGACGCTGAGTCAACCATTAAAACAAATTCAAACATAAAACTTAAGAGATGCTCTCGATTTTCTCAATGCAGCTCCTAAAGCACATCACCCGGGCAACTTGTCGTTTTAGTGTGCCTTGAGCAGGTGTATTTTAGGTGCCAAGTCGAAGGGGTGCAAATTTCACTTGGACTTGTACCCAACTTCATCTCTTTCAAACTCATGCAATATGCATGTGATTGAACACAGTAGCGGAATCCTAGTGAAGAGCTTAACACTCCATCGAGCGATTGGACCATTGCGAGAGTGGTATTGACAAATGATTTTAAAAATGGAGAAGGATTCAACCGCTAGTCTTAAAGGAGATTCACATTAACCTATATATGTTTTAGAAGATGAGGGAATCTTTGGAAGTGAAGTGCTAGTTGTTGATGCAGAGGATAATGATTTATCAGTTCGTGGTGAAGCATTGGAAGTTCCAGAGGATATGGCCATGGAGGAGAAAGGCCTAGAATAAGAACAAGTTGAGCGAGAAAAGAAGGAAATGGAAAAGCAACTGAGCAATGGGAGTTCACAAATGGATCATGTGTTATTTAACAAATTGGATGAGCTTCTTAGCTAGACATCACATTTATTCCAACCAAGACTGGCAATGCAAATTCATGTGCAGTGAAGAAAAGTGGTAGGGGTCGAAAGCGTAAGATGGTGACTAATAATGGAGACTCTTATTAGACAAAGAAAAAGTCAAAAAATGTTAGCAATATTATGACTAAGAATTGCATAAGAGACATTCGAGTTCAAGCTTCTAATAATTTAACAAAGGAGGAGAGGAAATTGATAAAGCGGATGGAACTTGTTCCTCTATTGATCGAGGGAGGTTAAGTCCTATGAAATTAAGGGTGTAAAGTGGTTGATTTCTCTATGGAAAAATGGGCTTAATGGAATTTCGGCAAATCAAATGGGTCAAGGAAAGACGGCGCAAACTATTGGTCTCCTTGCTCATCTCACATTAAGGGAATTTTGAGGTCTAAAATGGGCCTCCTAAGAAAAATGTACAACTAAAATAAGCTTTATAAGAACCAATAGGATTCAAGATGATGATGTCAACGATGGGGCATGATTCACCATTTTTGGAGCAAAAAGGTAAAGAAATTAAAAAATAATAAAATAATAAAAACTACTTTTTCAACTAGTATTTTCAACTTATTTTGCTGAGGTTTTACTCAAATTTCGATCGAGAGTACTCATTAGATGGAAAAAATCATATTGTATAATCATGATTGAAAAAACCATTAAACCATTTTTAGATGGCTTCCATTAACGGATATTTTAATAATAATAAATTTTAAATGTCTTTGAAAGGAATTTAAAAATAAATATTTATTGAAATGTAATTTAGTGAATAAAATATGTTTTTTTTGTTTTAAATGTTTATATTTTTAGATAGTCTTAAGTTTGAAGTTTTATGGTAAAGTTTGATCATTAATTAATTACCTTTTTTATTTTAAATTGGTTTTTTTTGTTATTCAATGTTTGTACGGTGTAAACGGGATATATAACTTAAATTTAAATTTATAGTGCAAAACTTTGACTTCATCACATTAAAAATTAGAGAATGTCACGAAGCCTATAAATTTTAAACTCCCATTTAATATTATTGGCTTGGTACTTTCCTTTTTATTAAAAAAATATATATATATATATATATATGGAGCCATTATTTTAATATAAATTTATTAGTTTAGTACTGGTTTTTTATCTTAAAATAATAGAATATAAATCAAACATATTTTAATATAATATAAAAATATAAATTAAAATATTTATAATGTAATTTCATTTTAGAAATGAGTTATGGTTTGTTGGCAAATGGTACTGATAAGTCACACTATTGGCCCATGGTATGGTATTGGAAGAAATTTTATTGGTTAATAATATTCACCATCAAATGGGGTCAATATCCACAGCTAAGAATCTTGTTATATTTTAAGTTTTAATTTGAAAAATGCTATAAAACTAGCAATTGCACCGAGAGGTGCAAAGGAAAACCAAAAGCTCAAAAAGTCATGCATTTTGTTTTCTACTAGCTATGTTTGTGGTTGTCTTCCATTTGTCTCAATTTTGTTTTTTTTTTTCTCTCCTCCCTTGTAGCTATGGCTCTGGCTCTGGCTCACTTCGTATCAACTACATTGTCTCTATCTTTCTCTGCGTGGAGGGTGAGGAAGAATTAAAGCATAAAATCAAAGATATTATGCAGAAAACAAGTAGAGGTGTAACGATCGATCCTCGATGTGCAAGCACTAGAGCATGTTAAGTTTGACCCACTCGATTGGTTGTTTTGGGGGATATTGTAGGGTTTTGTGACCGGTGAAAATTGGTTGGATTTTGGGCGTTTATTCAAGGTATATCATTCGGTGCCCTAAAATTGGTTGAAACAATTCCAATTGGGAGAGTTTTTGCGACCCCTAAGGTGAGGGGGCTTTGATCTACATACATCTAATTGGCCCTAGGAAAGATATGAAGAGGGGTACAACAAAGCGGCCATGGATATTCTCATCTCTCCATTTATTTTTAATTGGTCGTTTCCATTTATTTTGTATGCGCAAACATACACCAAAAAAATAAAAATAAAAAAAATTGAAAGAGGAAGAGGTTGAGTCAACCATTAAAACAAATTCAAACATCAAACTTAAGAGATGCTCTCGATTTTCTCAACGCAGCTCCTAAAGCACATCACCCGGGGAACTTGTCGTTTTAGTGTGCCTTGAACAGGTGTATTTTAGGTGCCAAGTCGAAGGGGTGCAAATTTCACTTGGACTTGGTACCCAACTTCATCTCTTTCAAACTCATGCAATATGCATGTGATTGAACACAGTAGCAGAATCCCGGTGAAGAGTTTAACACTCCATCGAGTGATTGGACCATTGCCAGATTGGTATTGACAAATGATTTTAAAAATGGAGAAGGATTCAACCGCTAGTCTTAAAGGAGATGCACATTAACCTATTATATGTTTTAGAAGATGAGGGAATCTCTAGAAGTGAAGTGCCAGGTGTTGATGCAGAGGATAATGATTTATCAGTTCATGGTGAAGCATTGGAAGTTCCAAAGGATATGGCCATGGAGGAGAAAGGCCTAGAATAAGAACAAGTTGAGCGAGAAAAGAAGGAAATGGAAAAGCAACTGAGCAATGGGAGTTCACAAATGGATCATGTGTTATTTAACAAATTGGATGAGCTTCTTAGCTAGACATCACATTTATTCCAACTGAGACTGGCAATGCAAATTCAAGTGCGGTGAAGAAAAGTGGTAGGGGTCGAAAGCGTAAGATGGTGACTAATAATGGAGACTCTTATTAGACAAAGAAAAAGTCAAAAAATGCTAGCGATATTATGACTGAGAATTGCATAGGAGGCATCCCAGTTCAAGCTTCTAATAATTCAACAGAGGAGAGGAAATTGATAAAGCAGGTGGAACTTGTTCCTCTATTAATCGGGGGAGGTTAAAGTCCTATGAAATTAAGGGTGTAAAGTGGTTGATTTCTCTATGGCAAAATGGGCTTAATGGAATTTTGGCAGATCAAATGGGTCAAGGAAAGACGGCGCAAACTATTGGTCTCCTTGCTCATCTCACATTAGGGGAATTTTGAGGTCTAAAATGGGCCTCCTAAGAAAAATGTACAACCAAAATAAGCTTTATAAGAACCAATAGGATTCAAGATGATGATGTCAACCATGGGGGATGATTCACCATTTTTGGAGCAAAAAGGTAAATAAATTAAAAAATAATAAAATAATAAAACTACTTTTGCAACTCGTATTTTCAACTTATTTCGCTAAGGTTTTACTCAAATTTCAATCGAGAGTACTCATTGGATGAAAAATTTAATATCTCATCCAAAGAGTACCCATGTTGCATACTTTCGATGGACCCTGCTACACGAAAAATGAAAATTACATGAAAAAAATATGATTGATTGTAATCACGTTTTTCATGTATTTCTCATTTTTCATGTAGCAGTGTCCATCGAAGGTATGAAACATGAATACTCCTTGGACGATGAATAAAATTATACATCCAACGAGTACTCTCACTCAAAATTTGAGTAAAACCTTAGGGAGATAAGTTGGAAAAAAATTTCTTTTTTCTTTTTTCCCTCTAAAATTTGATGATGTAATCTAATATTATTTCCACTATTATTTTATAATTTATTTAGGAAACCCATTTTAGACCTCAAAACTCCCCTATTGAAGGGAATGGGCATGCATGTGCCCTTTTTAATAGTTGCTCTTATTGGTTTCCTTGCTCATCTCAAGGGCATGGGCATGCATGGGCCCTTTTTAATAGTTGCCCCTTTTTCAACTCTCTCGAATTGGGTGAATGAAATCAATAGGTTGTTCCAAGCATGAATACGATAATCTATCACAACTCCAAAATTGAGCGACGAGAGCTAAGGAAAATCCAGATGCCTCACACAGTGGGTCCAACATTCCATGTTATTGTCACTTCATATGAGGTTGTTTTGAGTGATAGAAAGGCTTTGGCTCGCTATGATTGCAAATATATAGTTGTTGATGAGGGACACCGATTAAAAAACTCCAACTGCAAATTGCTGAGGGAATTGAAAACCTTACTTGCTGAAAATAAGTTGCTTTTGAATGGAACACCCCTACAAAATAATTTGGCAAAACTTTGGTCTTCGCTGAATTTCATTTTGCCTCAAATATTCACATCATGTGCAGAGTTTGAATCTTGGTTTGATCTAGCTGGGAAACAAAGCAATGGGATGAGGCGGGAATAAATTGAAGAGAAAATAAGAGTTCAAGTAATTTGAAAGCTTCATTTGATCCTTAGACCATTTCTTCTCATAAGGCTAAAAGAAGAGGTTGAGCAGTCCCTATCCAGGAAAAAAGAGATAATTTTGTACGCAGATATAACAGAACATCAGAAGCATATCCAAAATCATTTGGTCAACAAAACACTTGAGGTTTATTTGCACAATAAATCAAAAAATGGCACAGGCCTAAAGGTAAAGAAGAACAATTTGACGATTCAACTGCGAAAGAATTGCAACCACCCTGATCTTTTGCAGTCACAGTTTGATCAATCATTTGAATATCCACCGGTGGAGTAGTTGGTTAACCAATGTGGTAAATTTTGCTTGCTAGACAGGATATTTATGCATTTGAAAGCTCAAAAACATAAGATGTTGATATTTTCCCAATGGACTAAAGTTCTTGACTTGCTGGAATACTATCTAAGTGAGAGAGGATATGAGGTTTGTCGCATTGATGGAAGTGTTAAGTTGGAAGATAAGAAAAATCAGATAAGGGATTTCAATGACCCAGATAGCAACTTTTGTATATTTTTGCTAATCACACATGCTAGTGGTCTTGGAATCACTTGGAATCAATCATACTATTGTAGACACTTGTATTATCTATGATAGTGATTGGAATCCTCAAATGGATATGCAAGCTATGGATCCATGCCACAGGGTTGGACAAAAATGACCTGTACATGTTTACAGGCTTATCATATCCCATTTTGTGGAGGGTTCACATGCTTAAAGTAGTGTTTGGTAAGTTAAAGTTGGAGCACTTGGTCATTGAAAAAGGACAATTTCGTCAGGAACGGAATACCAACATGCTAGAGGAATCAGATCTACTTTCTTTGATCCAACAAGAAAAGGATGAAGAGGAGGAACTCATTGAGTGTGAAATTAGTGAATCAAGTCTTGTGAGGTTGATGGATCATTTTGATATGCTAAACGATTCAGTTGAACATGCAAGTGAAAATGTTGATACTCTTCCTCTCAAGGGACTTGGTTGGGAGGTAGTAGTACGTAGTGGACAAGGTGGGAGTATGTTGTCTTCAATTGAAGGCTAGAAATAATTCTCTTCTGATACCAGGGACTTGAAAAATAAATTATAATGGCCCTTTTTTTCTTTTGTTTTGGTGTTACGCCCTATGGACTATAGTTGGTGTATTTTGTAATCCCCATTGTTTCTATTGATCATTTTCTGCCGAGGAACTTTCTTATCCATCTATTGTAGTTTAGTGCTCAGGCATGTCACAATCTCATATAGGGATGATTTTACAAGGGATCACAATGCATTGTTGTGGAATTTGAAGTCCAAATTAATCTCAAGCCTTTTGACAGCTCTGAAAAATGTAGCATATTTTTGGTGTGTAACATCATTGACCAAATCTTTAACCTCTACTAGCTTGCACATGTGAACAACAAAATTCAATGAAAAGAGGCCAGAAATTATGAGGTGGTTTCAGGCCAAAATTTGGCCCTAGTTGGAGATCCAAAATTCTGAGTTTGACCATATTTAAATAAGTTTGAATAACGTTGACTTTGACTTTTGGAGGAGATTTGGAGGATGGTTTGACTTGGAATTTTGGTGGTTGTTTGGTCTTGGATTGGATATCTCTCATTTTGATATGATTCTATAAGGAAATGATTGTTGGGTTTTCCTCTTATGGGTTTTTCCTTGGTCGTTAGCCTAATTTATGGTTTCTCTTGCTTGATTATGATCTCTATCTTTCTTGAATGATTGAACAAAGGTATAATTACTTGATGAAGAAGAAATAAGAAGTAATAAGAATAAATCTAATATTCACAAGTAATTATCAAGAAGAGAAATTAAGTGACTAGACTACATTTCACTTGGTTTCTCAACATTTTCCACCTTTGTTGGACACCTTGGACGCAGTTGAGCAATTGGCCCCCACAAAACTCAATATTGACTACATTGAACAAGCTATAGTTTATTGGATTATGGACACCAAGATGAAGGATACCCACCAACAAAACATACAACTCTGTCAAGTTGTAAAAGTAGGGTAGCTTCTTCACTAATGAAAGTGGCTCACCAAGAGAAAAATTCAGCGATAGTTTCCCCATCTGATGAGGAAACTTGATGGAATGGAGATCGTTTCTTCCTAAGGGGGGAGGATTGGTCTAGGTGAATGTCGGTGAATCACCGTGGTTTTAGTAAAAATTGGTATCCATCCATGGTATTTGAAAGGTGGAAGAAAAAAAATCTAATCATACAATTTTCTTTTACCATTCATTATTTTTACCATAGTGATTTATTGTATTCACCCATGGTTTTTTGTAATCCATGAATTTTGAAATACAATGAAAGTGCATGAATATAGGTGAAAATGTATCCATAAATAATATAAATACATTGCCTTCACCATTTTAAAAGTGATGAAAATTTTCTCATAATGTAGTCCTTTTTTTCCATGGAAAAAGCATAATTTTCATTGATATGATAATAAAATTACATGTTGTATAATATTACATGTATGAGATGCTATCTCTGAAGAGAAAATCAAGTAGTATATATAATATTTACAAAAATCTTCATGATGTAGTTGATAATAAACTTCAAAGAAGTCCAGATAACATCATAAAAAAGGATAATAACAAAGTTCTGTACCATAATAAACAGTTGTAAAAACCTATATACATAGAACCCAAAAAAAAAGGAAAATTAGAATGATCAAGAGATAATTCAGAGATGAGCCCATTCATGTCTATGAATGGTTGGTGGTGATAACTATAGAAAGTGCCTACCCTGAATTCCTGAATCTACGATTGTCCTCTGTTCAGCTGCGCGCCTCTTTGGAAAGACTATCAGCGATCTCATTCCTTTCCCTGTATATATGTAAGCACGTAAAGGAATCAAATTGAGACTTTAGAGTAAGGATATCAGCCAGAATATCTCTAAGTGTGTGCAAGTGACAGTGATATACTTCATTTGTCCAGTTTATAGTGAGATGTGAGTCCCCAAATATCTGAATCTTTTGGAAATTTAGTTCTCTTGCAAATAGAAGAAGATATTTAAGACTATTCAATTCAGCATAATTGTTGGAACCCCTACCTAGGCCAACTTGGATTCTATAGGACATGACAATGTCAATATGCAAGACCCCCCCCCCCCCCCCCCCCTGCAGTGCGTTCGGCCTGTGCCGAACCATCAAAATAACCCCAGGGGGAATTAGTGTCTATAGATTCTGAAATGACTCGAGGGGGTTTGCTGACAGGGTCCTCCCGGATCAAATTAAAAATGGCCATCAACGAAGTACAGGAGGTTTCCAAATTTTATCTTGGCATCCATAAAAATAGTTTTATTCCTATTTAACCATATACCCCAACAAATAAGCAATGGCAGGCTTCTAACTTTCTGATATTGCACTTTTGTCCACCATCTGAGCCAGGCCTCCTCTATGTTTTGCCCTGACCAAGCAGTGTGTAAATTTAGGGAGGTCGTGATCCTTAACCAAAAAAAGTTTGACACGAGACAAGTAAGGAATAAATTATTTGTATTTCCTCTTGTTGCTTACACAGGCTACATTTGGAGGGGTCGTTGATTGCTCGGCGCATTAGCTTAAGCTCAGTAGGAGCTTTGTCCATAAGGATGCACCACATGAATAGCCTGGTTTTAGGAGGGGCTTTTAATTTCCAAAGGTGGCGCCACCACCAAGAGATATCTCCAATTTGTCTGGCAGCCATTGAGGATGCATAACCTACTTTGGGGGAGTATCTACCATGGGGCTCTAGAGCCCAAATAAGGACGTCTTGATTATCGTTGATCTGCACATTGGCCTCCTCGAGTGACCCTATAAACCTCTACCAATCCTCTACCCAACAGGCTAGGATGTTAAGCATTCTATGATCCATCTAGTTCTGATTCTGCCATCGATCTTGGTTTACGTTTGCTATTTGCACTAAGTGGGTGATGCCAGCGGCCTACAAATGATTAAAAATTGGGCATGGGAGGATGTGAGCATTCCCGTAGCCGCTTCAATCATCCAGGCCGATCCTCACTTGGTCCCCATTACCAATTTTCCAAGCCAGACCTCTCTTGATGAGGAGGAGGGACTAAATTATTGCTTTCCAAATTATAGAGGATCCAGTGGTAAAATTGGAGGGGTTGCGGATCCATTCCAAGACTGTGAGAGGATGGATGTATTTGTAGAAGGTAACCTCCTGCCAAAGGCTTCTGGTATTTATGAGATGCCATCCCAATTTTGCAGAAAGTGCCTCTGCGAATAACTGAAGGTTCTTTATGCCACAGCCTCCCAATTTTTTGGGTTTGTCAATGCAATCCCAGTGAACCCAAGCAAAATTTACACCTGTACGTTGGCCTCTCCAGAGTAAACAACTGCATATTTTTTGGATTCTTTTTAATATGCCTTTGGGAATCCAGGCCAACAACATCTAATAAACCGGTATTGCTTTCAAAACCGATTTGAGCAGAGTGAGCCTACCTGCTCTAGAAAGCCATCGTTGTTGCCAGATGTTGATTCTACTTTCAATCTTTACAATGAGCCATGCCCAGTCAGCTATTCGATAACAATTTGGTTTCAATCTAAAGCCCAAATATTTTAGGCCAACATCTAGATCTTGCCGTACATAGTCAAATTGTTGGCATGCAAATCTTGTTTCATGCGGCTGACAGGTTACAATTATAATTGTAGATTTCTCAAAAATTGGCTCCATACTTGTAGCTTTGCAAAAGAGGGATACTATGGACTTGAAAGCATATGAGTCTTCAAAGGATCCATTTAAAAAAATCATAACATCATCTACAAATAAAAGATGGGTTAGAGATGACATATAAGAGATCCGGACACCAGCGAAAGATCATTCTTCTCTACCTTTTTTAATCAGCCTGCTAAACCCGTCCATAATGGGAAGGAAGAGCAGCAGAGAAAGAGAGAATTCTTGTCTAAGTCCACGTTCCGCATGAAAAAACACTGAGGCAGCACCATTGATGAGGATACTGTAAGAGATAGAAGTAAGACATCCCATGATCCAGTTGATGAAGGCATAGGGAAAGCCGATGTGGGTGAGGGTAATCTGGAGGTAAGACCAACAAGCTCAATCAAAGGCTTTAAACAGATCAATTTTTAAGGATAATATATTTTTTATGGAGTTTGTTATCGAATGGAGGGCTTCCTGGGTAGTTCCTATAGCTTCATGGATCTGGCACTCGCTGAGGAAAGCAAATTGTTCCTTGGAGATCATTCGAGAGAGCATAGATTTGATACGAAGGGCAATTGTTTTTGAGATGATTTTGTAAATACTGTTACAGAGGAATATGAGCCGGTAATCATCAAAGGGGGAAGGGTTGTCTATTTTAGGTATAAGAGCTAGAAAGGTCAGATTGAAAGCCTTTAACATTCTGCCAGATCTTCGACATTCCTCTATGGTCTAAATTAGATCATCTCCAATTAGCTCAAAAAAGGAACTGCAGAATTCAACTGGCCATCCATCCGGTCCCAGGCTCTTATCCTTTTTAAATCACTTCAGCATCGCTTCTAAGTCTTCTCTAGATACCTGGGAAATTAAACTTTCCACCTCATCTGGATCAACAAAACTGGGCAAGGCTTCAGATGTGCAGATGATGCTTGGGAGAGTTATTCCTATGGGGGATTTGCAGATATTAGAGAAGTGTCTAATCCCCATGTCTGCTAGCTGCTCAAAGGAGCTTGCTTTTCTGCCCTCGTGATCTTCTAGTTCCCAAAGAGTGTTGATTGATTTCCGGCCCCTTGCATATTGTTGAAAAAATTTTGAATTTTCATCTCCATCTTGAAGCCAGATTGCTCTTCTTTTCAGCCTCCAAATTTCTTCTTTTGATCGAATAAGTTTGATTCTTTTAGTTTCAAGTTGAATCAACTGAGCCTTTAAGTCAACCGAAGACGTTCCTCTAGGAGCCGAGTCTTCAAATGCTTTTAGGTCCAATTCAATCCTTATAAGGTCTTCATCATCTTTCCTTCATTTTTCCCTTGCCCAAATTATTGTTTTGGCTTTTAAAACTGCTAAGTTTTTCGCAAGGGTCTCCCCGGGAGAGGAGAGCTTGTCCTGAGAGCAATGAATCCAGTTATCCTTTACCAATTTCCGAAAACTTGTCTCCAAAATCCATGAAGAGTTGAATTTGAAAGGTCAAGGCGGCTTAAAGTTATTATCCTTCAGCTCCAAAAATATGGGAGAGTGATCTGAGATCCCTCCGGTAACCACCCATTGATGTAACATATTCAAGCTTGCCAATAGAGGGGCTTTGATCAAAAAATAGTCTAGCCTTCTAGCCAGAGCTTCAGCCCCCAATCTTCGATTTTGCCATGTCGGCTTGATCTTTGCAGGGTCAATATTCAGTAGACCGTGGGAATCCAGCAAAATTTCAAAAAAGGCCTTGAGATGGTCACTTTGACCCCAGGAACCCCATGATTCATCTAAACCAAGAGAGAAATTTAGGTCTCCACCAATGATTATATTCTCTTGGTTCATGAACTCAACCTCCACAATCCTATTCCAGAAAACTTCTATGTTCTGACAAGGCCCATAAATATTGAAAAGCCTGAGAGGCCTGTTGAGGTCCGTCGAAACTATATCAGCCCCAAGAAAACCTTCTCCCCCCAGACATTGAGGGTTTTAGTGGAGCGATTATTAAATCCCAAGGCACAGCGGCCAGAGCAACCCCTCACATCCAGAAAGTGAAAATCCCAGTTTGGAAGAAAACTTGATAAGAGTTTATTGACCTGAATTCCTTCGCCCAATGTTTCTTGTAAAAAGATTGCATCCAGTCTTTCAGAAAGGCAGAGTCTCTTAAGAGCCAGCTTTTTGTCTGGGTTGGCTAGACCCCTACAATTAAAGGAGAGAAAAATCATGGGGGGCCGATAAGAGGGTTTCCCTTTGCTCTGAGAACCCATTCAATTGTGGATTGGACCCCGGAAGCCACTTCGGCACTAGCCATTTTGATTGCCTTTGAGATTTTAGATTGACGACCACGTGTAGGTTTAAGGGGAATAGGAGGGGGAAGGTCATCGTCTAGACCAAGAGAGGAGAGAACGGAGGAAGTAGCGGTGCATTCCACTTCATTTTGGGATACCTCCTTGCGGGCGAATGGACCGATCAGCAGAGGTATGGGGGATGGAGGTTGGAAGGGAAGGAGGGGCTGAGGGAACTGGAAAAATTGGGGAGCACAACTTAGTAACCTCCGATAGTGACCCAACTAAACACATAGATGAAGTAAAATTAACAGTACCCAAAACAACTTGGGATAAATGAGGGAAAGAGGAAGGAGGAGTACCCACAAAGGTCATGTCCCTAGGTTGAGAGTTGACTAGAGAGGGCTCTGAGGCCCTGACGATCTGATGGGACGCAGGTTGTTACGGCTCCAGAAAGGTAGGCGGAGTAATCTCTTGATTGTCCACTGGAGGAGGAAGCTCTCATTCCGTTGTTTGTGTGGAAGATGAGACCAACGTTTTGGTCAGGATCTGGCTCAGCCCCAACACTCTTGGACAGTCTTTGTAAATATGCCCCACTTCATGGAATTTCCGACATCGAAATGGGATTCCTTCATAGTCCAGGATTTTCCGACATGTAATATCCCCCATCTGGAGTAGGTAACTCTTCACCAAGCCTTCTCTTGTATCTAGATGCACTAGAATAGGAGCCATCATCAAACATCCAGTGTCTTGATAGGTTCTATCATGATCCAAATAGACTCCTAAGTCATCCCCGATCACCTTGAAAATCTCCTCCACCCAAAACTGAAGCTGGAGAGCAAGCAGACAAACCCATATTGGACCTGCTCCATAATTTTCTTTTTTCGTGTCGAACATCGGCGACCATCTTTTCAGCAGCACTAGGGTCATCTCAATGTGCCAGTACCGGGTAAGGACCCAGTCAACCTGATCCGGGTGGGAAAATATCAAAGCAAACCAGCCACGTGATAGTGAAAGTATACCAAGAAGCTGTAGCAGAAGATTTCCCCAAATCTCCACGGTCCACTTCCGCAGTTGCATAGGGGTATAATTCCTTCCCTAAACCCTTCCAACGAGCATTGTGCTCTCAGTTAGAGCTGCTTGTGCCATAGAAATTCCTTCACTAAAAACCAATCGCATGTCCCTTTCTCTTATTTTCGAATTTCTGGATTTTTAGTTCACTTCGACGGCGATTTGGCTACCTGGCCACCCTCCGCTTGTCCATTGTCTTATGAATCCAAAGATCAGATGTCCTTTGTTTCTTACTCTAACCCAGCTATGCCATTGAAGCAACCTGAGGGAGGGGCAGTTCCAACAGGTTGGAAGGCGGAATAGAAAGGGGCAGAGCCAAGAAGGCCCAACTGCTCTGGCGTCAACCCTTATGTAAGAGGTTATAGTCCACTCGCCCCTTCTCCGGAAGAGCCTGCTCCACCTTGAGTATTTGTACCTACCAAAAAAGCTTGAGACCAATTATTCAGTTCTAAAGGTGAAAGGATAGAAAGAAAGGGAGTCTCTGAGCCTTCTCCTGGGTTAAAAATACCCTCTGTCACTGTCGATAACGATTGCGAATCTAGGTTCTAATTAGTAACCTCCATGTCTTCCATCTACATAGTGACCACTTCCACCCTTGTGACCGGTAAATTGGTTGCCACCAGCTCAGTCATTGCAGGAACTGGACAGGAGAAGTTGACTCAGATGTCTTCAGGAACTGGACAGGAGAAGTTGACTCAGATGTCTTCAGTGGTCAGGGAGTCAGTTGAGTAGTCTATTAGCTACTCGTCCATCTGAATGCCAGATGTCAGGGTTTTCAAAGCACCATTCTAAGAAGCCCCAAGAATGAGGACCACCATTGACCAATGTAAAAATCACCTGGGAAGTCATAGAGAAAAAATAACTCCATTCCATAACCTGACCTTCAGTAGCCATAAACCCCAGCGACGTCTTCGTAACTGCAACGAAAACCCGAGACCTTCGGGCCTTTGGTCATTTCCCCGCCTTTGAAAACTACAATGAAACCCTTCAACGGCAGCGGTTTTGGAAAAAATATTAAGGGTTGTTTTTTTATTAAGCCTAACCCACAAGCCTGTAACCTCCCGGCTTGTTTCTCGTGACCATTGCTGGACTTCACCCTTCAATTTAATCGTTAAACCAGCTAGTAGCCTGTCTTGAAAAACAAGGTAGCATATACAAAAGGGTTTCATGTTCGGTCAAGCGGAGACCGTCGGCCACATCCACAGGAGCATGTGAAAATAGCGATACACCCCACTGAGGGCTTCCGAGGTAGGGGAAAACGCATCCACCAGCAAAGAAAACTCATCATAATGTAGTCTTATACCAATTAATAAAATAATTAATCTCCTTTCACATTATTATTTCCTCTGCATCAAAGGATCTTAGCTTCCTTAGCTTGAGTGGTTTGGTGAACGATTTGTTTCCCTAGTTTCATATTATAGTTGGCCCATTTGTGGCATTTTTAAAATAGTTTTACATGGGGTAATAGTGAGTTGATATTTCAAAGTTACTGATTCTCTAGAAATTCTTGTTCCGGTTTATATATATATATATATATAATTCCCTCTACAATATTTTCTATGCACTCGTGAAAATATTTTTTCTCATTCCTCACACAACTCAAATCAAGATTTGGCCATTCACACCAACCTTTTTTTATTTTTTCCTGTTTTCACAATATACCAAGTGCCATAAATTCTAATAAGTATCAAATGAATTTTCACAACACTTAATTCATATTTAAAACTTGTGCAAAAATCTATGTTCTGCAAAGATTCTTCTCTTTAAAAACTTTCCAGGCATTCCACACAAACTCCTCCTCTGCACATACTCTTTCCCATGGAAAAATGGTCTTTCCTTGTACTATGCACTCTGTAGCTTTATATAGAGCATTATCCCACACGAGGCTTGTTCAAAACTTAACCATTTTATGATGACTATGCCCGTGCATTTCCCACCTATGCACATATTTACTTCCACACTCCCATATAACTCTCCTATACTTGGTGAAATTTCAGGTTTTCCTAATTATGCATCTCACACAAAGTATTAATGATAAAATAAGTAGTGAATTTCTCAAAGCACTTAAAAATGTTAAAGATCTTGAGGGACCGCAATTAATAAGAGAATATATGCTTATAATGAAGAATAATTGTAGGAAGAATTGATGGTTGTAAAAGCTTCATGGGTTAATGAGTTTGATAGCCTCGTTGATTTTCTAGAGGAAGAAAATGAAAAGGTGGTTACTTATTTTTTTCAACAATAATGAAGACAACATGGCATCAGTGAAAGAGTTGCACTTTGAATTTGAAGAAACTGAAAAAGAAATATTTGCATTTAAGGTTAAACAAGATATTAAGATTCGATCATTAAATGAATATATTAAAGAATAGATCAATAAATTGTTAACATAGATTATTATCCTAGAATAACCGCCAAAAGGTGGTTACACTAGAAATGCTAGAGCCTTGGACATACATATTTGTGTGTGTGTGTGTGTGAAAAGACCCTAATGTGAAGGCCAGATATCATTCCATCAATTATTCCTCTTCCAAAAAAATTTGTGAGTGTGTATTGTTTTTGAAGAAATTCCCCTTATTTCGTCTCAAACTTTGTTCACCCAACTTTATTAAGTGTATTGTTCATTTATGAAGTCAATCCCTGACTACATTTCTCCTTTTCATCCAATTTTTTGCTATTATTTTTTGTCCACGGGAGCCCCATCATAGCCCATTTGTATGAATACATTTTTTTATCATTTTGAGTACAGGAACATTGTGTTGTGTGATAGGCACGCACTTTATTTGAACTTGAACTTCCATTTTTATTTTTATTTTTTACTCTCACAAAGAACTATTCCAAGAGTTCATAATATTTGTGGTTTCAATACTTTATATAAGCATGAGATATTGTGTATGTTTCTCTTATTCATCTAATGGTTTCGAATTAATGAAATCATTTAAAAGTCTCTAAACTATGGGCATCATGTTACTTTTTGTCTATGAATATTATTGCAAATTTGTTTTCATCGTCAGTGAATGAATGGATGTGATGGAATGAATTTAGCTATTTTCGTTTGTGAGTTTACCATCTCTTAGCTATAATTTATTTGTTAACTTTTCTTTTTCAAGCACCTGGTCCACTCATAGGTGTGGATATAATCAAAGCTTAAACTTACTATTTTCAATAGTATGATGAAATATTAGTGAGGAAGAGTAGTACCACCTCTATAAAAATGTAGAGGGAATCTTAATAATTCCCTATGGTGTTAACTCTTGTCCCTAATAGGAAGAGGGATCAATAGGCGTTACACTTAGGCCACCTTACTACTCCCATGTGTTGGCTAGGAGAGATCCAATTGCTTGCATGGGGTTTGAAATCACTAACGTTCGTCCTCTTTTAAGGTTCAAAAGGTTTTCTTTCATGATATGAGACCTTATGACCTACACGCAATGTAGAATATAGTGCATGCAATGTCATTTTCTTTGCCATTGACTAACTTAATTTACTTGAATAAATTAAGAGATCATTATATCAATGCAAAATTCATAACTTTATGTGAAGGAAATAGCTTAGAATTTTCCTAAGGTGTCACTTAATGAATAATAAGCTTAACTAAAAATGAAATTTATATTACTTAGTGAATAATACAAATTCTAAACATACTTAAAAATGAAGTTCAAATTAATAGCTATGTTAAGGGAAGTATAAGTGCTAATCAAAAGCTTAACAAGAATGAAATTCAAACTAACATCTATAATTGAAAGAAGTATGAATGTTAATTAAGTCACAAAATAAGCTTTAACTAAAAATGGAATTCAAATATCAACTATGATGAAAGAAAGTATGAATGCTAATCAAGTCACTATAGTGGAAAACTAGAAATTCTAACTTGATATTATAAGCAAATGAAAATTGTCTTTACACAAACTATTGCAATAAGACTCTAAACTAGAAATGTAACTTTCAAAGCAAAACAAGAACTAATCCTTCTAATCTAAGGTCGACAAAACTTCCACTGGTAGAAAATCAGGTTGTGATATCATAAGAAAAATGAAAATTATCTTCACTCAAACTATTGTAGTAAAATTTTAAAATAGCAATGTAACTTTCAAAGCAAAACAAGAACTAAT
Organism: Pinus taeda; assembly: GCA_000404065.3. Lineage (NCBI taxonomy): Eukaryota > Viridiplantae > Streptophyta > Pinopsida > Pinales > Pinaceae > Pinus > Pinus taeda. Next base: position 36,634 of record APFE031696861.1, read on the forward strand.
CCTTCTAATATAAGGCTGCCAAAGCTTCCACAAGTAGAAGATCAAGTTGTGAGATGTCATGCCTCGAGTAGCTCCTACAACAATACTTTGTTCACTTGTAATTTTGTTGATTGAGAAGGAATTCTATCATCCATGCATCAAATAGAAAGACTCTTTAAATCAAATCAAATGAAAACAATTTGGTCAAGTCCAACTAGCTTATTAACATCCATTGGGGTCTCAATGGGTAGAAAATAAAATTGCAATGTATCTATTCAACACTTATGGTTGAAAGGGTCTTGCAACATTACTATGCAAACCACTCTAATCCTTACTAAAAACCAAGTTTAGACTTGGTTAGAAAACAAATTCCACCTAATCAAGTAAAATGCTTATTGACGTATACAAACAAAGACTAGTATACACATATTAGTAAAAATTCAAAGAAAATAAAAAAGAGTAGTTATCAGGAAAATAAGAAATATGTACACATGAAAGATGAGTGCACATGCCAGTCTCAAGGCCCTATAAACTTTGGCTTTCACACACAGCAAAATTCATTGATTATAGAAACCATAACCACTATATGGTCGAAATAGGTATAACACGTAATTAAAAGTTCTTTTGTATCAAGGAGTTCAATCCCCTAGTCTCCATTTCCTATATCTAATTATACAAACCAAATGACAAAAACTCAATTGTCAATCCTTTGTGAAATGACTGTAGCCCTGATTTGGCATATAAACTATAGCCCTCTATTTTTCTGTCTGCTACGAGTTATGTGGACGAGACAGATCAATTTTGGAGTTTATGTTGATTTCACAATACATGAACTTTTTTTGGCAGCAAAATCAGTAGATCTGGCTCAATGGATTCCCCCAATCATGGGGTTATATTGTGGTATGATTTGTCTTTCATATTTTGCTCCAGGTGTCCCACTGAAGGCATTGTTGGAGGTCTTTCTTGGCCATCATGGAGGAGGGACAAGCAAACTCTAGGTTCTGGCATCGATCAGGATTCGTAGTGGTCTGATCTGTTTCCTCCATCGTTTTGTGTGGATCTAGACACAACAATATGGGGTTTCTTGAAGAAATTGTCTTACTTTCTTCACATATCTGCGGATTTGGGGTGGGATCGCAATGACACGCAGCAGTACTATGGGCTTAGCTGAAGGTTTTTGATCCAGATCAAGCCTAGATCTCAGATCTGGCATTCTCCCTTATACTCAGAGGCCCGCTCTTCAGCAAACAATTATGGATCGGGAGGATTTGATCAATTTTTTGTGAAATCCCTAAATGGGAAATTGTTTCTCTTAGAGGGGGTTCAGGCCTCAAATCTGGTGGAAGATATGAAAGAGAATGTCCAGTATAACCGAGGTATACCAAAAAAATCTACAAATTTTGGTTCACGAAGGAAAATTGTTACAGGATAATAATATGTTGAAAGTCTACGGCGTTGAACGTAACCCCACCATTACCATAAACTTAAGGTTGTGGGGTGGCTATCTGAGATTGAGTAACCTAACTCAATAAACTTTGTCACCCAGAAATTTTAAGGGTTCATCCTCATTTAAGGATGTCGTAAGGGTTCAGCCTCATTTAAGGATGTCGTGGAAGGGAAAGTTGTTATACTAGCTGGACAGACTTCAAATCTGTCAATTTCAAGTCTTTACTTTAATGAATATATGGAAAAAGTTAAAAACTACACGATATGTCAGTTAGTTTTGGAGAAATAAGTAGTCTTTTTACAGCCTTCCAAGCTAGAGTTCTTATCTACATATTTAATGGTTTCTAGCCCTTTGAAGATCGGTGGGTTTTCACTAATTGAATTAATAAATGGGATATTTAGTGGTGTGCAAAGGGGGTTTTGTGGCATATAGTTCGACAATCAAAAAGATATACAATTCGTTTTAAATGAAGGACCATGGTTTTGGGAAAGGGCGGGTCTCTTCGTAATTCCTTGGTTTCCAACTTTTAATGCTACAATTTTCGTTACAAAGATGATGGTATGGGTGAGACTACATGATCTACCCCTCTTTCTAGCACTATCAAGTTTTATCAGGTATTGGAAATACATTGGGGAGGTTTCTAACAATGAATCAAGAAAGAATGGAAAAATGTATTTTTACCGCTGCCAAGAATTGCTTAAAGATAGACCTTAGTAAAGGTATACCATATCACATCCATCTAGTTCATGAATTAAATGGATTCAATTGTTATATTTTAAAAATATGGTGCCGGATTTATCTTCGGATAGTGCATTTGCAAAAGATTTTTCCTCAAACAAAAACAAAAAAGACAAAAAAAATGATCCCAAAATCCAAAGGAGTGGCAATTTATAGAATTGCAATTTTAGAAGACGAAGAAGAAGAAATGGAAGAGAATCATCAAAAACAAGAAGATCAAAATCCACAAGGTTCCCAAGAAAAGGAGGGCGAAAAGGATAGGGCATTTGCAAAATATTTTTCCTCAAACAAAAACAAAAACAAAAAAGACAAAGAAAAGATTCCAAAATCCAAAGGAGTGGCAATTTATAGAACTGCCATTTTAGAAGACGAGGAAGAAGAAATGGAAGAGAATCATCAAAAACAAGAAGATCAAAATCCACAAGGTTCCCAAGAAAAGGAGGGCGAAAATAAGCATAATGATCTTGAAATTCATGTTAAGAAAGGGAATGTTTTAGAAGTGATCTAGGATTTTTCCAAAAAAAGAATATGAGATCATATGTAGTAGCCAAGGGGCAGTAGGAACAAAGTGAACACATACATCTCAGAGTTTCAAAAATAAATAAGTGCCATCAAAATCTAAAGGAGAAGAAATGGCCATAGTAATTGCCAACCCAAATTCTCAAGGTTAGCAAAAAATTTAAAAAGTAAAAAAGAGAAATTTCGTTTATTTAGGTAAATTTAATTTTGATTTGCCCAAATTCTTCATGTGAAGAGTGAAGGTAGTTATGCTAATATGCATGCATTAAGGTGTTAAGAACATACAAAATCTAATCTATTTTTTTAATAACTTTATAAGTTTTTTTCTTAAAAAAAAAAGGATGATTTACAAGATCTTTCTTGTAAAAAATGATAAAAACAAATATTCAACATTTAAATTTCCTAAATATCCAAAATTAAAACAAAATAGTGTAAATACTTTTATGGATTTACTTATCTTTATTGGGACAAAATGTGCAAAAATATGGAAAAAGGAAGTGAAAATGCCCAAAATGAAGAAAGTTTATGTGGCTTTTTAATAACAAAATTGAGGACCAACATCGAGTCCCCAGAGGAGAAGTTATTACATCTCCTCGTGCAATAAACATTGTACTCCACTTTACATATTTTATATAAACTCATTTGCATGTAAGAGGACGTCCACATTATATGAGGTGAGGAAAATTCCTCATTAGGTTTTTGCCAGTGTTTTTCTATGTAAGATTGCTAGATTTAGGCATATAGTTGTACTCAGAATTTGTCACTACTGGTTAATGTTAAAACCCTCAGTTGCTGCATCGGTTTTCCCAAGTTGGTTTTTTTCGAGGAAATTTGTCCAAAAAATAACTGTGTTATTTTATGTGTGTGTGTTAGCATTTCTTCCAGTGTTTATTCTTTCGCAATTTTATTGGTGTAGGTTGCAGTGTGATTTATTCAGTATTTGTTGTAGCAAACAGTAAATAAATTGTTAAATTGAATTAACAATTAGGAGAATAATTTACAGTTCCTGTAATAGGATTCCAATTTGGAATTTTCACATGGTATTAGAGAGTAGTTGATCAGTGAGAGACCTCAGAGGTGGAGAGAGAAGGAATTTAGCTAATCATTGTGGACAGCAGATCAAAATTTCTAGGGGCAACGCAATCACTTTCCCAAGAGGCCGAGTTACTTGAGGAGATTCAATTTTTATGAGTGACGGGTAGAAAAAAATCCGATCTCTCCCGATTGAGTGATTCCAGAGGTAGAGAGAGTAGCTCAATATTTTCATGGAGCATATCTCTAGCTAGACACAGAGGTTTTGTAGCAATTTGCTAGAGCAGAGCCAATGTCGGGTGGATGGAAGAAGAGCACACACTGAGGGAAAATTTTCCTCATGGAACTTCTAGTCTCAAGAATTTCAATTTTTCCTTGCAGATCAGCAGTCGTTGTGAGTATATTTTCTCACTCCATAAGGGAGTGTGAATAGCTAAGCAGAAGGAAAAGAGGAGTTTTTCAACATTTGTTGAAATGCCCACTGCTGAGCGTCGTGATCGGGATAGGTTGGATGGAGCTTCCAACTATGTCATCTGGAAGGCAAGGATGTCCTTCCTTCTGGATGAGTTTGGGCTGAAGATGTATATAGATGCAGTTGTGGTAGTTCTCCAGGACACAAATCGGATGAAAGAGTACATAAAAGAGATGGCACGGACGAAGAGATTGATCCTAAACAGAGTACAGGATCATATTGTCTCACATGTAGCTAGCAAAGACACTGCCAAAGATATGTGGGAGACTCTCTCCATGTTATACTAGGGTACTTATGAGCAGTGGAAGATGTACTTAGAAGAGAAGCTAAGATGCATCAGGATGCAGAAGGTGGAAGGCATAAACCCCTTCGTCACCGGGATTCAAGAGGTCTGGGACCAGTTGTCAGTTGTTGGAGCAACACCTCAAACCACAGAGCTAGTGTGATTGGTACTAAACAGTTTCTTTGAGGAGTGGCATGTATTCGTCCAAAGTATTTTGGGCAGAGATACCTTGCCAAGGTGGGACAGGATGTGGGCCGATTTACAGCAGGAGGAGTTGAGACAAGCTCTATTAAAGAGCTCCATCAGTGGTAGCAGCAGTGGATCAAAGCAGGTGAAGGAGGAGGAGAATGTAGCCCTTGCATCGAAGGGTCCTAATCATGGATAAGGGGAGCAGAGAAATCAGAATAAGGACCTGTCAAAGGTGAAGTGCTTCAGGTGTGGTGAGTTTGGTCACTATAGTACCTAGTGTCCTCTCAAGAAAAAGAACAAGGAGGAGAAGCAGGACTAGCAGGCAACATCATCAAAGATTGATAGGCTTTCCTCCAGGATAGAGGAATACTTCGCTATGTTTGTTGTTTGGTGTTGTAGCCCTAGAGTGCTACAGATGGGCAAGGTCCTTGAGGAGTCACCCCCATGGATCAGTACCTTGATATAGGAGCCCACAATATTTTTTTCAGTAACATGATGGATCAGTGACAGTAAATGCAGTCATATGCCATATTGACAAATGCAGAGACTAGTAGCAGTCAAATGTTGGGGAGCGCAGTGCAGAGTTCGCAGCAATGCAGTTGGCACAGTGTAGAGTCAACAGCAGAACGGATTCCTTAGTAACAGTACAGATACTAGTAGTATTCATAGACTCAAGAGGCAGATGCATCATATTGATCACAGATAATTCAGTATTTAGGATGCTTCTCAGTTACATTTGTTGCAGTTGCATCGGTAACAGATGAGAGGGAATTGCAATGAAAATGCAGTGTTGGCAACAGTATGGCAGTGTCAGCAGTAGCACAGATGCACTTATAAAAGTTGCATTGGTTGGTGGGAAGCATGGCTAGACATCAGCAGCATGATAGGATATGATGAAGAGACAAGGTGTTAATACAGAGTGAGCAATAGCACTATAACACCTTCCTCGCTAAGAGGGAGTGTTAGTTTTTGTAGCATCAGATGTGTTCTAGCATTGAAATTTTGTAGAGATGCTAGAATACATGAGATCTCCAAAATCCAACAATCATTTCTGGATTTTCTACCTAGAAATGACTTAATTAGATTATTTACCAGTTTTTAAATATTTCATAAATCTAAACTTAGGGAATATGGTTAATTAATCATTATTAATTAAGTCAAGGCTTGAATCATCTAGAAACTCAACAGATCGATCCAAAGGTGATCCTATCCATCGATTATGTTTTAATCTTGGTCGTTGGTGCTCCAACAGAGGAGGTCGATGTGCTGATGGAGAAAACACTTGAGACACTTCAGCAATTCGATTTCTTGGCAGATCGATTTCCAGAGTAGCAGAAGTCAGTTGTCGGAGAGAGCCAGAGATTGAAGCAGTGAATGAGGGGAAAATACAGTGAGGCTAGAGGAGGCATTCCAGATCCAACGAGTGAACTTTTAGAGAGGTAGAAGAGACACAGAGAGGTTGACGTTGGGGCAATGTAGCAGCCTCTAGAGGCAAGATCAATTTGTTGAGAGGGAGAGATGTTTTTAGTTCCAGAGGCTAGGAAGGAGTCCTAGAGTGTCAGAGAAGCATCTTTCTAGTCAGAAAAAGGTAGAACGACTTCATCAGAGACCACTATGATGCTAGACATCCAGCAAGCTATGCAGAGCAGCACAAAGGCTGACTTAGAGGGTCAAAGGGTCAAAATTATAAAGGCAAGTCGTACCAAGAGATTGCCTGTGGGGTGAGGAAAATTACCCACTAGATTTTTGCCAATGTTTTCTCTGTAGGATTGCCATATTTTGGCATCCAGTTGTACTCAAAATTTATCATTGCTTCTTAATATTAAAACCCTTAGTTGTTGTACTGATTTTCCCAAGTTGGGTTTTTCAGGGGACATTTGTCCAAAAAATAAATGTGTTATTTTATGTGTGTGTGTTGACATTTCTTCCAGCGTTTATTCTTCCGCATTTTTATTTATGTAGGTTGCAGTGTGATTTATTCAGTATTTGTTGTAGCAAACAGTAAATAAATTGTTAAATTAAATTAACAGATAGGAGAATAATTTCCAGTTGCTGCAATAGGATTCCTGTTTGGAATTTTCACATCCTATTTCCTGTCGATCTTCCCATCACTAACTCTAAAGAGTCATGAGATATAACACCTGCATCATAATCAAATTGGGTTGTACACCCCAAGTACACTCTCAACTCATTGGCCAAACGGGGAGCGGTATTCCCAACAAGCTTAACTTGTGGGTATGATTCCAACTCGGGTATACTCTGCATAGACCAAATACTGGAGAAGCGTCTCCAACCCTATAAATATATGGGAGTAGCATCTTCAACCCTATGGGTAACAAATTGGGTGATACCCTATTATCCAGAGATCCCTCGAGCCTAGGAGCCCTCTCTCTCAATTCCTCACCGTGGGAGCTCAACTTGGGGAAGAGCTAGCTCAGTGTCCTTGATCAGCATTACATCTTATCAGGAGGGGTCACATCCATCAATCCAAGCTTCTCTCTAAAGACCAGGAACTTTCCTGTTAGTAAATCCTTGGTGAGAATATCTAGAGTCAAATGCTCATTTGTTGATATATAGAGTCAAATGGCTCCTCTTTGTACCATGTCTCAAATATAATGATATTGAATCTCAATGTGCTTGGACTTGTCATGAAATATAGGATTCTCTGCCATACGGATCCCACTCTAGTTGTCGCAATATATCATTGTAGTGTCTAGGACCTGCTCAAATAGCTCTCCAAAGAGCTTCCTCAACCAAAATGCTTCACAGCTAACCATGCTCGCGGAAATATACTCTGCCTCGGTGGTAATTAATGCTCCATACTTCCTTCTCATCTAAGATATCATGGCAGATCCAAGACTAAAACAACATCCAAATGTACTCTTTCTGTCGTTAACATTTCCTGCCCAGTCAACATTGGTGTATCCATGAAGTTGAACATCTCCAGAAGAATATCTCAGACCAAGTGTGATCATCCCATGGAAATATCTCAATATGTGTTTAGTAGCAATCCAATGTGCATGGAGAGGCTCGATCATGAATTGACTCAATGTGTTTACTACATAGCATATGTCTGGATGAGTGTTCATTAGGAACATGAGAGCCCCAATCAACTTTCTATATTAAGATGGATTTTCTAGACTGGGTCCTTCCACTTCTCCACATAACTTCTTGAAGTTCATTTCCATCAGTGTAGCCATGGACTTCCATTCTGTCATTTCAAATATTTCCAGCAGCTTCACAACACATTTTCCTTGAGAAAGGAAAATCTCATAGGGTCTTTGCCACACCTCAAGGCCTAGAAAGTAGTGCATGAGTCCAAGGTCTTTCATCGTGAATCCATAGGCTAGCTCCCTCTTACACTCAATCATCAGAGGCTCACTCCCTATCAAGAATAAATCGTCAACATATAAAACCAAGATCAAAGGCATACCTTGGACTATCTTGAAGTAGAGGTTGGGATTGGCATTGCTTCTTGTGAATCCTAGCTTCATCAAATAACCGTCAATGCATGCATACCAAGCTTTGGGAGCTTGCTTCAAACCGTATAATGCCTTATTCAACCTAAAAACATGTGTTCTTCGATCCTCTACTTCAAATCCATGTGGTTGCTCAGCATACACTTCTTCCTGTAATATGCCATGAAGGAATGTGGTCTTTACATCCATCTGATGAAGGGTTTGTCCTTGACTTGCAGCAAGGGAGAATATTGAACAAATGGTTGTATATTGAGCCACAGGTGCAAATATGTCATCATAATCTTCTCCCTCTTTTTGTGAGAATACTCTAGCCACGAACCTTGCCTTGTATTTCTCAATTCTACCATCAATTCCATGTTTGATCTTGAATACCCACTTTGAAGTCACCACAGATTTCCTCTTCAATCTCAACGCAATATCCCATACATCATTCTTCATAATCGATTCATATTCCTTAGTGATAACATCCTTCCAAACTTGTTCTTTTACAATTTCTTCGAATGTGGAAGGTTTGGCTTGAATCATAGTGCTCATGGCTGCAACATATCCTTGGTACCTGCATGGATGCTTCCTTTCTCTAAATTGTCTTCGAACGGGAGCATGTCTTTCAGCATCCTATGTGGTCTCTTCCTGGTAGAAGTATCACTTGGAAGAGGATCTAAGGGATCCATAGGTTCCTTGGGATCATCAACAATATCAGTCTTAGACTCAGGCACGAAAGGACCATCTATAATATCCATGTCATCATTTTCCTTCTTGGGAGGAGGAGGAGGAAGGTCTCTTGCTTTTCCAAGAGTTGCATCTTCATCGAATGTTACATCCCTACTAACTTCAATCTTTCTTTGAACAAGAATATATATTCTATATTCTTTATAATTTTCACAATAACCAACAAATGTACCTTCTCTTCTAGTAGCTTCCAACTTGTTCCTTTTGTCCTTTGGCACATGAAAATATACGGGGAATCCAAAGATATGGAGATGGCTAATGCCAAGCTTGACACCTATAAATACTTCTTCGGGGGTCTTATTTTCCAAAGCTTGATGAGGCACCCTATTTTAAACATACACAGCAGCATGTGAAGCTTCGGCCCAAAGGAACTTTGGAAACTTTTGATCATGGAGCATTGATTGGGTAGCTTCTACTATAGATATGTTCTTCCTTTCAGCTAGACCATTTTGTTCGAGAGTATATGGCACAATTGTTTCCTTCTTGATTCCTTCTTTCTTGAAAAAAATTAATGAACTCAATTGACATGTATTCCCCACCATTGTTGTACTTGAATAATTTGATTATTTTTCCTCTTTGATTTTCAAATCCTTGAATGTTTCAAAGGCTTCATATTAATTCTTAAAATAGTATGCCCATGTTTTCCTTGAAAAGCAATCAATGAATGTGATGTAGTAGAGATATCCACTAATAGAATGCATAGGCATCAGACCAAATTTATCAGAATGAATGAGATGGAGGGTGTCGCTTGTCTTGGTCTCACTAGAGGGGAATGTTCCCCTTGCATTCTTTCCACTCACACAACCTAAACATACTTCATCATGTTAAGCTTGAACTTCGGGAATGTCTCTTCACTTTAAAAGAGCATCATAATATAGATGAGCCAACCTTCGGTGCCATAATCCACTTAGATTATTGGTATTATAACCAATGCTAGTAATGGTCTTCCAGTGACTACAGATTCCTTCAAATCTTGATCCGAATGTGAATGCATCTCTCATAGGTGAACCATGAGACCAAGTCAAAAATTTTCCCTTGATGAAGGCAACCTTCATCCCTTTATCTTCCAAAGCAGATATAGATACCAAATTCTTCTTTAATCCTAGCACATACATAATGTCATGTAGGAATTCAAATGAAATTTGACGAACCCAAAACCTTTCACATGATGAGTGGAATTGTCTCAAATAATAATCTTCAACTTAGTCTCCCTCTCTACTAGATTAGAGAGGACTTCCTTATAGCTAGAGAAATGATGAGTGGCACCACTATGAGTAAGGGCAAAAATAAGAATATATTCAGATTGATTTGCAACATTACTTTCATACCTGGGGAATTTTGACTTATTTTGAGGATGACGATCTTCTTCTCGGTCACTTGAGGTATCTCTTCTTCTTCTTTCATATCTTCTATCGCAGTCATTCTTTCGGTTACCTTTCCTTCTTTGATTATTGAATCTATTGTTGCTTCTAGTGTTGTAATGTGGACCTTTGATCTTCTTGGGGAAATTTCGAGCAAAGTGACCGCTTTTGTGACAATTGTAGCATTCAATATGTGATTATTCCTTCCTATTGTTTGAATGGTGAGGAGGAGGCTTTCTTGAGCTTGATGGACCTCATTTTCCCTCTTCTTGTTTTTGTCATGAGTGATATATGCAACGAGTTCTCCCTCTTCATGTTTTTGAATTCTTCCTCTTGTTATCATGCTTTATTCTTTTTGTGTAAGCTTTCCAACAATTTCATCTAAAGATGGGAGGAAATTATTGTTGCTTATAGTAGTAATTAAGGTTTCCCAAATAGGAGGGAGACCTCTAAGAGTCATAATTACTAATTCCCTATCAGACACATTTTACCCAACTCTTTTCAGTTGATCTCTAAGACGAGATATCCTCATGATATAGGATTGTACATCTTCTCCTTTGTTCATCTTAGTGTCTTTGAGTTGATCTTTCAAAGTGATAATCTCATTCAGATTGTTGATTTCATACATGCTGACTATCTTATCATACACATCTTTAGACTTCCTTAAATTCCCAACATATGCAAGTAAACTATCTTGTAAACCATCAGCTATAATTTTCTTTGTTTTGGACTCACTTTTCTTATACCAATTTTTGAAGGAAGTGGAAGTATTCTCTGGAGGCTTGAGCATTCTTCCATGAATGTTCTCCAATACATCATTGTTGTCAGCTATGATCTCTAACTTGACTTTCCATGCAGCAAAGTTTGATGCATAACCAAACTTCTCATGCTTCTTGAAGGTAGAGGAAGACATCTTGACTTTGACTACATAAGCTCCTTCAACTTTCCAAGGAATATGGCTTCAATACTTGTCTCCTTTTCGGATTGTCCTTCACCTGAGCTCTCAAACCATGTTAATTTTCCATATTTTTCTAAGATGTCTCAATTACTTCAGCCCAAATCAGTTCTTCATTTAGAAATGCATTAATTATTAACAATGTTTCCATTCATAAGCAATAATTGAAGATAAAACAATATATGCAATGACAAAGGAGACAAGAGCACAACCACAAGAGACACCAGATTGGTCAAAGACCAGGGGATAACCCCACAAGGGGGATAACCCTTTCAAATATTCTTCTTATTAGATTGTCATAAAATGTTTAAGTAGAGAGTACAAAGAGCCCAATACATAATCATCCAGCGAATATTTACCCAATACAAATCAGAAGCAGACTTCCAAACTACTATACAACAAAGAGGAACCTTTCAGCCATCAAACACTTGTGGTCAATTGTTAAACCCTAGCTCGGAACCCTAGTCGCACTCATCAAGATGTTATGTGAGCCACTAAGGCTTCTCAATCACACTCTAAAACATTGTGTGTGAGTTGCAGTTGAATATGTCCTAAGGCATGCATACGACTGGAAAACAAAAACTTTACACACATGCGAGCCTCAGACCTATAATTTCGAACCCGTGCGCGAAATTTCCTCTATCAGACATGTGTGAACCAAACAAATAGAAGAGGAGAAGGGAATGCTTGGTCATGTTATACAAATGAGCTTAAGGTCTCTTGCATTTATAGGCTGCCATGAGGGTCCACTTGATATTGAGGCCGACCTGTCCAATTTTACATGTGTGTGAGGCTGAACTAATCTAGTGTACATGGGAGGGTTCATAAATTCATAAGCCAAATTATGCTTGTCCAAATGAGGTGATATTTAGGTCAATTTTGGTCCTCTTGAAAAGAGGAATTCAATGCAATCATCATCTCTATCATATGAGTTGTCCAATATGGAATTTGACCCTAGTTGCACAAATTAACACTCCAAACTTTGGCTTGCTTACACAACAAAATCTAACAATTGTAGAAATTCAAGGCCACTATATATTAACAGTAGAAATAGATACAATTAATTAAAAGTCCCTATGTATGAAGGAATTCAATCCCTTGGTCTCCACTTCTTATAGCTATGTATACAAACCAAATGAAACGAAATCAATTACCAATCCTCTATGAAATAACTACATCCTTGATTTGGCATCTAAACTCGGCAAATTTGACCCTTGCATCAATCAAATTTTTGCTCAGCCACACAATTTAGAGGAGGTGAAGATTCTCCTTATCCTGTGCGTGATTTTCTCTGCTACCATAGTGTTGATCACCACATTGACCGTTGCGTTGACCACCATGTTGATTGGATCCTTCCAATCAAGCTTTCATAGATCCAAAAGGAGTGAAACATGTTGTGAACCCCTAGGAACAAAACCCATGTCTTTGTTTTGCTTGGAATTGTCTACAAGTATCTAAATGAAGGAAAATTTACAAGATTAATGTCTTTCATGTAAAAATTGATAATTACAACTTTTCAACAATATAGAATAGTTTCTGGAGATAATTGTATTATGAAGAGTTGAAATGTTCAACGTTTCAAGGAAACACTTCACCCATCATCAAGGACTAGAAGCGAAAACATAGATGAAGAGGAAGAGAGACCCAACCAATTTATAAGTAGAGTGTCGAGAGAGACGTTAGCCAAAATTATAAAATTAAACCTGGAGGGACCACATGAGGGGAATGAATCATTACAATTTTAGAAAGAAAGAAAAAATACATCTTCTTCTATTGATTTAAAGAGAAACAATACAATATCCCTCAGGGTGCAACTCAATTGAAAAGTGCGTTCAAAATAAAGTGTTATGTACCATTTTTTCCTAAAATTGTAGTAGTTGAAATAGTTGAATACCTTGCAAGGTGCTTGGAATGTCAGCAAGTGAAAGTGGAACATAAGCTCCCAATAGGCTTACTACAACCAATACCATTTCCAGAATAGAAGTGGGAAGTCATCTCTATGGACTTCATCACAAGACTAAAGACATCTAAGCAAAATAATGCCATGGAAGTGGTTGACAAGTTGAGCAAGTTAGATCACTTTATTCACATTAAATCCACCCACAAAGAAGTTGATATTGCAAATATTTTTATGAAATAAATTTTCAAATTACGTGGCATGCCTAAAGTACTTATATTCAATAGAGATGCCAAGTTGACTTTGAAGTTTTAGATGTTTGATTTAGAGATTTTGGAACACAATTAACATTCAGTATACCCCATCATCCTTCGACAGATGGACAAACAAAGAGGGTGAAAAGAACACTAGTATATATGTTGATAATGTATGTTATGCATTAGCCCTGTTAGCTCCGCTGACAAAGGGATCAAAAATGGATTCAAAACACTCCCAAAGTCTGCAAATTTGCTTTAAAACATGCCAAGGGATCCATTCATGCTCTTGAAATCTTCATTTTTGTCAAAGGATATCCACCAACCAAAATAACGCAGCTGGAAAGCCCTTGGAAGGGCGGCAACACACTATCGGGAGGCTTAAACACTTCAAAAGCTACAAAAATAAAACCTTTCTACAGGCGTAAACCCAACAATGCACAGCCACCGTCCAATTTGGTCGATCAATGGTCCAGATGTAATTGGCGGATCGTAGATCGAGAAGACCAGGGGGCAGGGCCTTTACATATAGCGATATGTGATTGCGATCAAATTGCATCATTGTATCACATCGACGGAGGTAAGCCAGCGGGGTAAACGTGGACCAAGTGGGACTGTGATTTGCGATCAGCGATGAAGGATCGCTATCGGAGGTAATCGGCGCCATACCAAGGGTCGGAGGGCCCACTTCGCATCACAGGATCTCAAATCGGCTTATTGCAGTGGCGCTTCACCAACGGTCGGGGCCTTTCCCACATATGTATTTGCAATGCGATAACCAGACCCGGCAATTACATAACACTCTATTGCATATTATTTCAGGTTCGCGCTAAGGCCGTTTTCAGTGGTTTTTGATGTATTTTCATTGCATGAGAAAAATACAAAGGGAAGCCGAGTTTGCGATATGCAATAAGACACGGACCCAAAAGGGTCCGGGAAGCAATATTTTATGAAGATTGAGGTCCGAAAGGGCCTCTTTTCCCATTTTTTAATGCTTTTCCCACATGGCGAAATCCATGGAAAATACACAGGAGCGGACTTTGTGTGACTGGCGATGGTAGTAAGGGCGGACCCGAGAAAAGAATGAAACATTTTTCTAAGACCTTTGAGGCCTGAAAGGGACAGCGATGGGTAGGATTTAGTAGTATTGCGTCGTTTTCGCTGTTTATGACCCGAACAGCCACAACAACATAAAAACATTCCTGGCTATCATCTGAAAGGGACCGATGCATGGATTTCATAAGCACGATCTCCACTCCATTGCAGATTCAAGCGGCCAACCATCCTTAGAGGAGTCTTGCAGTCATGTTGCATACCAGAAGAAGGATTCGGCAAAGAGATAGCGGCCGACAAAAAGAGCCCAGAAAGGGAAGGAGAAGGGCCACTGCATGTCACAACCAAAATAAAACGAAATCATGGAGCATTAACAGTCCTACCAGTGTAGCAGCCGTCCTAACAAACATGATGGGGCATCTATGGCACGAGAGAGCTCCCAGGCATCACAGCACGCTGCCCAAAAATATATGAATATGGTTATTCCTTTGTCAGAAGAGGAAAACCTCCGAGCCATGCCTGCCTATTGAGGGAATCAAACAGTTAAGGAACAAATCAAACAAGGTTAAGACTCTGAGCCTTCTAAAAATCTCAAGAGCATTATAAAGGGCCTATAAAAGTAGAAAACTAGATGTAACAAGGGTTCAACTTTTGGAGACTATTCCTCCTCTGTTCCTTCAAGCTTCTCATTGCATCCTTTAGTAATACATGCTTCTTTTGTTGTTATATGTTCAATATCCATTTCTCTTCTATAGTTCGTTCATGTTCTCTATGTATATGAGGCCAGATAACTACCATCTTATCTCTGATTTGATATATTAGATTTGCAAGTTTCTTTGTTGCCTGTAGCTAGCCATTTATATGTGTTATTATATACGTAATCTGCCAGTACAGTTAGTAAGCTCATTTGCTGCTTGTAGCTAGCCATTCACATATGTTCATGTATTCAATCTGTTGGTAGAGTTAAGAATTCTCCATCTATCCATTAAATCTACAAATTATTGAGCATTACTGGTTTAAAGCCTTGTGTTGTTTAGGGTGTTCATGCATGCCTTGAGTGGGAATATAGTTGAAATGGTCATCTGACTTGAACCAAACCATCATCCATTCCAATAGTTATGAGAATAATATTGAATATTATATGTTACCAGGCATCTCCGAGCTGCAACCTAGGAGAATTTCCTAGAGTGCAAACATAATTGGCACCGTTGTCAGGGAGAGGAAACTAAAGCTCAGCTTCCCTGGGAAACAACATAGATCCAGCTTTGATGATAGATAAAGTCTGGGCACTTTTTTGGTTGTAATCATCTATCTGGCGACTCTACTAGAGGTCAAACCTCTTGGCGACTCCACTTCATAGTTCTGGCTTAGTTTGTGAGGCATACTAAAAGAAATCCTCAAAAACTACAAGCTGACCCAGCACTTGATCCTAAAAAGATCATCAAAGTAAGAAAGTTATTACAGAAAGGAGCATCAGGTTTAGGTAAACCTAAACAATCTCCTACATCTCATCAAGAAAGGCTTGTAATAGAACAAATACATGTTGAAAGTATAGCATCTAACACTAGCAGTGAAGAAAAACTTTCAGAGATTCATAAACCTCCTTGTTCTTTAGGTTCTCCTTTTGCTTTAAGCCCAAAGGAAACCTCACCTCCTATCCATCATACTCCTTTAGTCCTATTAGTCACTCCTCAGCCCTCTATCATTCAGACTGCCAATACTCTTTTAGCCACCACAGCTATGGCAGGTCCACAAGCACCTACCAAAATGGAAAGAATCATAGTTGCTAGGTATGGACCCCTAATAATGCCCACTCCTTTGAATGTTATGCCTACTGGAGAATACCAGAAGTATATGCCTAAGTTCACCAAGACTGAAGTTGTTACTGCTAAAGAACATCTTAAGTCATTTTATAGCTATGCTGATAATCTGGACATTAGTGAAGATGATGTGTGGATGAGAGTTTTTGTCCAAAGCCTAGATGAGGAGGCTAGAAAATGGTTCAGAGAACTAGCCCCAAGATATATAGCAGATATTGAAGCCTTAGATGATGCATTCCTAAAACATTCGGGGGATAAGAAGGATCTCCTCTACTACCACAATAAGTTTGGGAACTTGAAGAGAGAAAATGGTGAACTGTTGTCCAATTTTAATAAGAGATTTAATCGCATGTATAGCGAGATGCCAACTAAAGTAAAGCCCACTACTACCTCTGCTAAACTCACCTATGCTAATTCTTTTGACTCTGACTTCTACCTACTGTTGAGAGAGAGGCGATGTGCTACTTTGGCTGACATGCAGGATGCAGCCTTGGAAGTAGAATCAAATATCATGGTTGCAAAAAAGCTCAAGGGGAATGTTGATAGAAGAAGACAAAGGGGCAATTCTTCATCACCCTTTGACCCTAAGATAGATAAAATGACTAAAATGATTGAGTCATTAGCCTCTGAAATATCCAAATTAAAGGTTGAGCAGCAGCCAGGGGAAGGAAAAATTCCTAATACTTTTGCCCATAGAAATCAAAACCCAAATCCATATAGAATAAATAATGAGCAATTGCAGATTTTGCAACAAACAAAGATGCTAGTGAAGACCAAAGGGTGAAGGCTCCTTTTCAAAATGTAGTCATGGAAGAAGAGCAGTTTGAAGAAGATGATGAGATCCATTGTCTGGAAGACAAGGGAAATGCTTCCTTTCTGACCTCAGCTGCCTATGAAAATTCATTATGTAATGACCAAATCAGTCAAGAATGGGATGATGAAGCTATCCTACAAACTGAATATCAGCGCAAATATAACCTACGGTCAAAGATGAATAATGCCAAGGAAACTCATGTTCAAAGAACTGTTGCCCCTGCAGTACAGCAAGCTAATAAGCAGAAACAGCGGACAGTTGATCCCATCACCCTCAAAGCTCCAGCTCATGAGGTAAGAGGCCTTGACAAGTCTCCTTCCCCTTTCAATTTTCAATTATAAATTCAGAAGCTAAGAATACCTATGCCTCTGATTGAATTAGTGAAAAATGCGTCCTTCAAAAGATCCATCCTCGAGGCTCTTGAGCCTAAATCCATCCAAGCCTCCAATGATTGTGTAAATCTGCAAGATGACAAGCCAGTTGTTATTATCAGCCCAATGATTGAAAATGGTGAGGACATCTCCCCATCATTCTATGTCTCTCTAACTATTCATGATAAAATCCTTCACAACTGCCTTTTGGACACTAGAGCCAACCATAACCTAATGCCTAAGGCTATTATGGATGAGATGGGTCTAGACATTACCAAGCCTTACCATGACCTGTTCTCTTTTGACTCTAGAAAAGTGAAATGTCTAGGATTAATCAAGGACCTAGCCATCACTTTGTCTCAGCTGCCCATGAAAAGCATGATGATGGATATTGTGGTAGATGTACCACCCAAGTTTGGCAAGTTACTTTCCAGGGGTTGGATCAAGAGACTAGGTAGATCATTACAAAATGATCTGTCCTATGCTACTGTCCCAGTTTTCGGAGGTGAAAGCAAGAGATTATACAGGGAGGCGCAATTGGCTTATATCATCAGCGATGAGAATAACCCTAAGAATCATCCCATCTATGCTGTGGATACTGATTTTGGAGCATGTATTCTTCATATTGAAGAATCTTAGTTGGCCTCCATGCAGCTCAAGGAACTAGTTTTCCAGATCGCAGAGGATGGAAACCCACGGATTTGGGATATGTTCTTTGATGAGGCTTGCTCTAAAGAAGTTTCAGGGGTAGGTGTAGTCCTTGTGTCCCCGACACAGGAATACATTCATTTTTCTTTCAAATTAACCTTTCAGGTCACAAACAACATAGCAAAGTATGAAGCTTTGATTCTGGGCTTAAGCGCTGATAAAGAAATGGGTATCAAAGGCCTAAGAGTGTTTGGAAATGCAGACCTCATCATTCAACAGGTAAATAAAATGTTCCAAGCAAAGTATCCAAGGCTGAAAGCATACAGGGATAAGGTATGGAGGCTCAAAGATTCTTTCAAAGATTTCAGCATTTCTTATATTCCAAGAATGAAGAACCAGCTTGCCGACTCCCTTGCTGTCTCTGCTAGCACGTTTGTTCCTCCTTTGCCTCCTAAATTGGCATATGAAGTTCATGTAAAATACAGACCATCCCTGCCAGACAATGTCAAATATTGGAGAGTCTTTGAAGACGATGAGGAAATTAACAGGTTTTTACAAGTCGTTGAGGAATTTACTGAAACGCACATCGACCAAGAAAATGAGAACATGGAAGAATCCAGCCAGTCCAAGCTAAAAAGTGAACTCGGCCGAGAAAGCATTGTCGAGTTTCCTTTGATCGAGAAATAAATCAAGATGTTTTTGGATGCCAAAATCATAATTCCCCTAAGGTATTCGAAGTGGATAGCCAACCTTGTGGTGGTAAGGAAGAAAAATGTAGAATCAAGCTTTGTGTCAACTTCGGAATCTGAACAAGTGTTCTAAAAAAGATAACTATCCCCTGCCCAAGATGGAACACTTGCTGCAAAAAGTTTCAGGGGCTAGAGTCATGTCTTTCTTAGATGGATTTTCAGGTTACAATCAGATTGATGTACATCCCAAAGATCAGGAAAAGACCCTTCACTACTCCTTGGGTTACTTTCATGTACTCCAAGATGCCTTTCGGACTGATGAATGTTGGGGCTACGTTTCAGAGGGCCATGGACATAGCCTTCGTGGGAGAGAAGGACAAGTTTGACCTTATTTATCTTGATGACATAACAGTCTTCTCCAACAGCCATAAAGACCATTTATAGCATTTGAAGAAAGTCTTCCTAAAGTGCAGACAATTTGGAATCTCAGTAAACCCAAAGAAGTCACAGTTTGCTCTAGAAGAAGGCAAACTTCTAGGACATATTGTTTCCAAAAGGGGCATCCAATCCTTCCTGGGTAAGATCAACTTTGTAAGGAGGTTCATTCCAAACTTTGTAGAGTTAGTAAAGCACATCACTTCCATGCTGAAGAAAGGATCGGAGATAAAATGGACAGTTGGTTCAAGAAGCTCTTTTGAAGCCATCAAGCAAGCTATCATGGAAGCTCCCACTCTAATCAACCCAGATTACACTAAGGAGTTTTGCATCTTCTCTTTTGCATCTTATGATACACTTACGACAGTTCTGTTACAGAATAATGATAAAGGCATGGAACACCCCGTGGCCTTTTTTAGCAAAACTCTAAGGGATGTTGAACTAAGGTATGACCTTATTGAGAAGCAAGCTTATGCTCTCATAAAATCTTTAAAGGCCTTCAGAATTTATATTTTGCATTCCAAAGCAGTTGCATATGCACCTTAAGCCTCGGTAAAATATGTCTTAACTCAACCAGATATTGTTGGAAAGAGGGCAAAATGGATTACAAAATTCATAGAATTTGACATAAAGGTGAAGCCCACTAAGCTTGTCAAAGGCCAGGGCTTGGCTAAGCTCATGGATGAAGAAAATTGCAGGTTGTTAGACATAAATTGCATGGGTCTAAATTCAGATGATGAGCAGACAAAGCGAGCATCAGAAGAGCAAAAGCAAAATCAGTCCTTGGCTGAAAATATAGCCACATGCGAATGGTATTCCAGCATAGTTCATTTCTTGCAAAAGCTGGAAGTCCCTCCAGGGCTTAGCTCAATTCAAGATTGTACCATTAGACTCACATTAGCGAAATTCTACATTAACAAAAATCTGCTTTATTGGAAAGACCCATCAGGAATCCTCTTGAGGTGTCTAGATAAAGAACAATCTATGGAGGTCATACACCAATTCCATTCTAGGATTTATGGCGAGCATCACTATTGGAAAACCACAGCTCACAAAATCTTGAGGGCTGGATATTATTGACCTACTCTATTCTCTAATGTATTTTCTTTTGTAAAAGCTTGTGACAAGTTCTAGAGGTTTGCAAGAAGACAACAGCTAAAATCTTTGCCTTTGAAGCTAATACATGTCAATGGTCCCTTCCAACAACAGGGCTTGGACTTCATAGGTGAAATCAACCCACATTCCAGTGGCCAACACAAATGGATCTTAGTAGCCATTGATTATTTCACCAAGTGGATTGAGGCTATACCCGCTAAGAACATCAATCATCAAGTTGTCATCAAGTTCTTGAATGAGAATATTTTCACTAGATTTGGATGCCCAACCAAACTAGTCACTGATAATGCAGCAACTTTTAGGGCAAAAGAATTGATTGACATGATTGAATCTATGGGAATTCAAGCGGTGCATTGTACCTCATATTATCCTCAAGGCAATGGCTTGGCAGAATCATCTAACAAGAGTCTAATGAGGGTAATCAAAAAACTATTAAAGGACAACAAAAAAAGCTGGGACTCCAAATTGAAGTTTGTGCTATGGACTGACAGAGTTACCATCAAAAAGTCCATAGGGAATTCCCCATTCAAATTGGTTATGGCATTGATGCAGTTTTCCCCATCCAACTGATTCTCCCTGTGGCTAAATTCTTGCAAGAAGAACAAGATGAAGAGAATGACATGGTAAGAAGAATGAACAGCCTGGGGGAACTACAGCAAAACAGAGAGCATCTAGTTGAGAGGTCCAAAGCTTATCAGAAGAAAATCAAAGAAAACTTTAACAGGAAGGCGAAAGTGGAGAATTTCCAAGTTGGTGATTGGGTGTTCAAATGGGATGCATTGAAGGAAAATAAAGGTAACCATGGCAAGTTTGACTCCTTATGGACAAGTCTATTTGTCATCGCTCAAATTCAGCAAAACAATACATTCATCCTGCACAATCTGGAAGGAAGAGACACTTTGGTAGCCCAGTGAATGGGCGATTCTTGAAACTTTATTTCGTTTAAGGCTTTAAAGCCTTGTCATTGTAAATATGTTTTTCCAATTTTTATTTTTTCTTTTACAAAATAGACTCTATGCCCAATGGAACACTAGGGTGAAGATTTAATTTTGTTTTCACAAGAAAGGCATTGACCTGTGATTCTTGAAACCTCATAGGGAGGCTTTCATCCCCAGAAGGAGCCAGTGTTAGCTCCGCTGACAAAGGGATCAAAAATAGATTCAAAACACTCCCAAAGTCTGCAAATCCACTTTAAAACACGCCAAGGGACCCATTCATGCTCTTGGAATCTTCATTTTTTTCAAAGGTCATCCACTAATCGAAATAGTCGCAGCTAGAAAGCCATTGGAAGGGCGGAAACACACTATCGGGAGGCTTAAACACTTCAAAAGCTACAAAACTAAAACCTTTCCGCAGGCGTAAACCCAACAATGCACAACCACTGTCCCATTTGGCCGATTAATGGCCCGGATCTAATCGGCAGATCATAGATCGGGAAGACCAGGGGGCAGGGCTTTTACATATAGCAATATGTGATTGCGATCAAATCGCATCATTGTATCACATCGGCGAAGGTAAGCTGGCGGGGTAAACGGGGGACCAAGTGGGACTGCGATTTGCAATCAGCGATGAAGGATCTCTATCGGAGGTAATTGGCACCATACCAAGGGTCAGAGGGCCCACTTCGCATCACAGGATCACAAATCGGCGTATCGCAGTGACGCTTCGCCAAGGGTTGGGGCCTTTCGCACATACGTATTTGCGATGCGATAACCGAACCCGACGGTTATATAACACTCTATTGCATATTATTTCAGGTCTACGTTAAGGCCGTTTGCAGTGGTTTTTGGTGAATTTTCGTTCCATGAGCGAAATACAAAGGGAAGTTGTGTTTGTGATATGCAATAAGGCACAGACCCAAAAGGGTTCGGGAAGCAATATTTTATGAAGATTGAGGTCCGCAACGGCTGCTTTTTCCCGTTTTTTAATGTTTTTCCCACATGGCGAAATCCATTGAAAATACACAGGAGCGGGCTTTGTGTGACTGGTGATGGCAACAAGGGAGGACCCAAGAAAAGAATGAACCATTTTCTAAGACCTTTGAGGCCCGAAAGGGACAGTGATTGGCGGGATTGAGCAATATTGCAACGTTTTCGCTATTTATGACTCGAACAGCCACAACAACAGAAAAACATTCATGGCTATCATCTGAAAGGGACCGGTGTAGGGATTTCATAGGCACGATAGCCACCCCATTGCAAGTTCAGGCGGTCAGCCATTCTTAGAGGAGTCTTGCAGTCATGTTACATGCCAGAAGAAGGATTCGGCGGAGAGACAACACCGGCAAACAGATCCCGGAAAGGGAAGGAGAAGGGCCACTACATGGCGCAACCCAAATCAAACGAAATCATGGAGCATTAACAGTCCTGCCAACACAGCAGCCGTCCTAACAAACATGATGGGGCATCTCTGGCACGAGAGAGAGCCCAGGCATCACAGCAGGCTACCCAAAATATCTGAATATGGTTATTCCTCTGTCGGAAGAGGAAAACCTCCGAGCCATGCCTGCCTATTGATGGAATCAAACGGTTAAGGGATAGATCAGACAAGGTTAAGACTTTGAGCCTTCTAGAAAGCTCAGGAGCATTGTAAAGGGCCTATAAAAGGCAAAAAGCTAGATGTAACAAAGGTTCAACTTTTAGAGATTTTTCCTCCTCTGTTCCTTCAAGCTTCTCATTTGCATCCTTTAGTAATACATGCTTCTTTTATTGTTATATGTTCAATATCCATTTCTCTTATGTTCTACACTTGCACTTGAACAGTCTGTTCATGTTCTCTATGTATCTGAGGCTAGATAACTGCCATCTTATCTCTGCTTTGATATATTAGATTTGCAAGCTTCTTTGTTGTCTGTAGCTAGCCATTTATATGTGTTATTATATGTGTAATCTACCAGTAGAGTTAGTAAGCTCATTTGTTGCCTGTAGCTATCCATTCACATATGTTCATGTATGCAATATGCTGGTATAGTTAAGCATTCTCCATCTATCCATTAAATCTACAAATTATTGAGCATTCGTGGTTTAAAGCCTTGTGTTGTTGAGGGTGTTCATGCATGCCTTGAGTGGGAATATAATTGAAATGGTCATCTGACTTGAACCAAACCATCATCCATTCTGTTAACACTCAGGTTGTCCCTAGGCTCCTGTAGGGATACGGCCGAGGTAACCACAAACCAATCTTTGGATTGTGGGTTCTAGCCCACCTGGAATCAAAGAGGGCTCTCTCTTAATGATTCATCTTTGTTGATGATTTTTGGCTAGCTTTTGGCTCAGGGGTTTTTGTTTGTGTTTGGATGGAAGGAAAGTGCTTTCAGGCAGAGAGGAAATTTATGAAGTGATAAGTTTCAAACCATTGGCCATGGAGTCATGGGTTAGGATTATCAGTGCGTCTTTCTGGTCATAAGAGAAATAATGAAGCAGGATAGCTGCTCATAACACAATCTTCAGACTAAAAGGATGAATGATATGTAAGGAACGAGAGGCACTTAAGAATCTCTCATTTAACTTAACAGAGGGGAAGATGATCTCTATCTATGGGCAATGAAGAATCCCTGGATAACTGTCTTGGGTTAAGGCAAACATGAGCCATGTGGAATTCATATTTATGCTTAAACAGAGGAAAACATAAAGAAACAACAGAAATTGAGCATAGAGTGTATTTAAACAAATTCTAAGCTAATCTTTCTTTCTGTTGTTTAAGAGCATAATTTATGAAAGAAAACATAGGTAAGAAGCACTTATTGAGTTATGCAACAGCACGAGAATTCCATAATCACTCTTCAACCGGTAAACACAGTGAACAATCCGTTCTCCAAGGCTTGTAAGCAGTCTTTGATTATAGAAACTTATCAGATATTATAGTGCGAGTCTCTCCCGGAGCAAAATCAGCTAGAGGTAGTTTGTTGACTAATCAACCAACCAACCAACCCATAATACAGTATTCATGGTTGTCTTTATAGTGCAAATATCTCAAACTATTTATTACAATTGACCTAAACAGGTCTGCAAAGAGCTTTCTAAACCTAAAATTGTGCCAAAATTAAATGCAGGTAAATATCTATTGAACTGTGTTAGAGGTAGCTGGATTAAAAAGATTGCAATGTGGCCCTTGGAGCCTCGATGCAGTACTGCTGGAATAACTGTGCTTTGGGATCTACAGTTCTATTCTCATGTGAGTTAAATGTGCAATAACCATGATTTGAGAGTTTTGAGTGGCCTCGCCCCTTTCTTTGACTTTGCTGGAAGGTATTAAATTTTCTCCTGCTTTGGGCCGCTGTCAAGATCTTCGCTGGTACTCTTTTCTGCTACATTGATGGTCTCTGCCGCCTACTGATACTCTTTGACGTGCTTTTTCCCTGTAGATTTGATCTGATACTCTTTAGTCTCTGTCTCTGGTCTCTTCCTGTCTTCAAATCGGTTTAATCTGGCAAAATCGGGAAATTTCGGGCATTTTCGGTGCAAAACGGGTTAAGGAAACAAAATATTCCCTAAAGATTCCTCAATATGGCCTATTTCCCGTAGCGATGCGCGAATCGCGCATCGAAAACTCCCTATGTTTCTTGTTCCGGAGCTCCGAAGCTCGACTTTTGCGCTTGCGCGAATTTCGGTTTTCTAGCTGCTGACGTCAGCATGACGTCAGTTGTACGGCGGATGACGTCAGCCAGGTGACGTGGCAGGGTGACTCATACATTAATGCGATGCGATAAACTTCTTCCGATGCGATCGCATTATCGCATCGGCCGGGAACGAGAAGGAATTTATTTTTGGAAATACGATGCTTGCGACTGCCGATCGCGGATATCGCAATATTGCATCGGGCAACAAAGGATGGGGCACACCTATGTGGTGAAAATATTGCGATATGGCGACGCGAGATGGCTCACTAGGATCTGCAAAGTGTTAAGGAAATCGGTAAGGGTCTATTGCGATCGGAAGGAGTGAGTACGTGCGTTAGAAGAGCATTTGAGGCCTCAGAAGGGGTCCGATAACCTAAAAAGGGATTTTATACTTTGGAAGAAGTCTATTGCATTAGAAGATGGTTTGAAGGGGCAGCATGAGGGTTCTTGCCAAGTTTCAGACAAACTGAGCAATTCCCGGGGGTACTTATGGTTATTTTTCAACCAGGGGGAGGGATAT
This sequence comes from Pinus taeda, assembly GCA_000404065.3. Taxonomy (NCBI): domain Eukaryota; kingdom Viridiplantae; phylum Streptophyta; class Pinopsida; order Pinales; family Pinaceae; genus Pinus; species Pinus taeda. The sequence continues at coordinate 62,052 of APFE031696861.1, forward strand.
T
>APFE031696861.1:73550-93337 GCA_000404065.3 Pinus taeda
TATATTCTAAAACAGGAAATTGAAACCTAGGGAGACCAAGATTAGGCTGTTTGGACCTCCCTTTGACTGAAAATTGTACAAAACTGGAATAACTTCTCAAAATTTGGAAAGCAATTAGATGAACTCTGAGTAGCCTTCTTTGCTTGGTGATTGTTTAGCAAATATGGAGCATTGCAGTATGCACAGTATGACATATTTGGTCTGAAAAAATGTCAATCATGAAATATGAATAACCTGCTGCAGCATGAAGCTAACACATTCCAATAGTTTTGAGAACAATATTGAAGATTATATGTTACCAGGCATCTCTGAGCTGCAACCTAGGAGAATTTCCTGGAGTGTTAACAAGCCCAATAAGTGGAAAGATTACATATTGGTGGTAGATTACTCATAATAGTAGCTATCAAAAGTCAATAAATACGAGTCCATTTGAAGCACTATATGGTAGAAAATGAAATATTCCAATCAATCGGGATAACTAAGTGGATCAAATCAGCGTTGGACCAAAAATGCTAAAATAAATGGAGTATGAAGTGATAAGGATTAAGCAAAATCTGAAAGTGGCACAAGAATAAAAGAGTTATGCAAATCAAATAGAACTCAGAAGAACATGTATATCTCTGTATCAAACCTAAGAGAAGTTCCTTGAAAATGGGAACATGTGCAAAGTTGGCATCATGTCACTGTAGACCTTTTGATATTTTAAAAAGAGTGAGCCTAATGGCATACTGACTTGCTTTACCCCCATTGTGAAGACCTATGATGTGTTTCACGTATCTTTTCTTAAAAATTGTATATATGATGCTAATCATGTTATTCAGTTATGATCCAAGTGGAACCAAAAGGAGAGTTTCACCCAGAACCATAATGCATTCTCAATAGGAAGGAGACATTACACTGGAACCAAGCCCTCACTAAGGTCAAGGTGCAAGGGAAGCACTTTGAATCATATGAGGATACACGAGAATTAAAGGATACCATGAAAATGGCATGCCATTTTTCATTTATTATTTATAGTTTCTACAACCTCTGAAATAATACCAAGGATGATGTTCCTTTAACGAGAAAGGGATTATAACACCCCACTTTAAACCCCATTTTTTAATTGTAAATATGACTTGCATTGCTAACATAGCCTATATGGATATTTTAAACAACCCTTGACTGATATAAAATGTTTTTTTAATATATATTTCCAACAACTAAAGGAAGGGGAAAGCCTACAACAACTCTAAGTCACCAAAGGAACTCATGAGAGGGAGCTGAGGAAATTTGGAAATTTATTACTAGCAAAAATATCCTACCATAAATTAAATGCCTAGTCTCTATTTTTCCTATTAACCATAGAAGAAAGGGGTTGGTAGCTAAACTACCAATGTCCACAGTCATGACAAGAGATGGAAGAACTAACAGACTACCCAGAGGTATGGACGAAGTAATCTTCTAGAAAATTTTGGATTGACCATGCAGTCCATAATCTATGGATCACAAGATCTCACGAAGAGAGACAATAGTTTCCAAGGGAAGAAACCAATATGTGTGAGTATAGAGAGAGAACAAGAAAAAACTCCTCAACCTAAGCTAAAAAGAGGACCATGAGTTTTTTGGATTTTGTTGAGTTGGTGAGAAGAACTAAGAAAAGGAAGGTTCCAAGGGATTATTCGGTAGTGGACCCCCTCAGTACATTGAAAACCCATATGTTGCAAATTCTATGACTAGTAATAGTCCCTGGGTCAATAGGTTGATAGATAATATCTTGATTTATGTGCATGAAGGAGGGAGATCAAGCTCAAGTGTGGGCAATTGTAAGAAAATCACAACACAATCGAGCCTACAATTAAGTGGAGAGTGGATCTCCCTTCTTTATTTTCAGGCAAAGCTTAAAAACAATTCAAATAAATGTATTGATGAATTAAGCCTTCTATAATGATACTTGTTTACTAATTGTAATCTTCATAAAAATGAGTTATTGATGCAGAAATAATTATTTCATGACAAAAAGGTTGAAGGATCTCGGTCGATCATAAACAAGAAGGATGGATCTGTACCAACCTATAGGAATAGACTTTAATATGTAAACAAGTATAGACTATCCAAAAAATCTAAGAAAATTGTTACGAAATCAAGAAAAATGAGTTATTGATGCAGAAATAATTATTTCATGAAAAAAAAAGGTTGAAGGATCTCAGTTGATCTCAAACAAGAAGGATGGATATGTACCAACATATAGGAATAAACTTTAATGTGTAAACAAGGATAGACTATCCAAGACATCTAAGAAAATTGTTACGAAATCAAAATCCAATGTAAATTTCCATTCTTCATGCAAGAAGAAAAGTTAGACAAAGAGAGTGTGTGTTTGCCCAGTTAATTTTTTGAGAATTTAGCAATAGCATCCCCTTTTAATTTTTTGGAAACAAACTCGATTATGACCAAGGATTCAAGGAGTTTTACAAATCTTACATGCTACAATGACCTTTGTACCCTTAGAATGAATTTGGGCAGGTACAAACCATGTTGGAGTTGGCTTTAGTCCTTAGGAGTAGGCCCAAAATGCCTATTACAAGCATGTAACTTCTAAAATCTGGGGTTTGATTTTAGCCCTAGTCCCTAGTCATGTGGGCCTGGAAGGGAGCTATGTTCGAGGTCTAACTGGAAAGGAGCTAAAGGAGTAGAGGTCATGTAGAAGTGGATAATCTCGTTGCCTAGAAATCCAATAAGCAAACATCCAAAATTTTACATTACTTTACTAGTAGAATCCAAAACCTCTGCTTAATCCATGTAACAAGAGTTTTGGGATGTTCCAAATATCAAAAAATCTAGATATCTAAGCATCTGAGATTTATTTAAATGCCAGACACTGAAAAATCCAAATGTTGAGGTATTTGAATGGGTGGAGCCGTGAAATGAAAGAACATTGCCTATAGTAACCCTGACAACATAGTAACACACGATATCCATAAATCCAAAATTCTATGTAAGTTTGCAATGAGGTAGAAATCCAAATACTCAAATATGGATGTTAGTGTTGCAAACCACATGGGGAACATGTGGAGCCATGTAAGATGAACCCCAAGCCTTACTAGTATCCTAAGTTGTGACATGGTTAATGTTGTGGCAAGTGACATGGAACATGATGTGGAAAATGACATGGCATGTTGATCTATCACTATTAACATGGCAGTGTGGACATGTTTAAACAATGTGGCAATTAGCATGGCATCTTGATGTGCCACTATTGAGATGGCAAAGTGGACATGTTTAAACAATGTTGCATACTGACAACATGATGTCACATGTGGAGCCATGTCAGATGAACCCCATGCCTTAAAGTAAACCAAATTGTGACATGGTTGATGATGTGGCAATTGACATGGATCATGATGTGGCAATTGACATTGCATGGTGATGTGTCACCATTGACATGGCAATGTGCATATGTTTAAGCAATGTGGCATACACACATAGCATGTCAATGCCACATGTTGACGTGGCAAGATAATGTGAACTAAATGATGTGGCAACCAATGTGTCCTCTGTCATGGCACACAATGTGGAGATTGGAAGTTAGAAAAATTCATAATTCTGTTAAAATTCCCTTAGATTTTTTTGAATATCCAAAGAATTGATCCGATGACAAATGAATGTATAGTTTTTGAAGTTCATCTACTTCATTTTTGGAAACATCTATATCCAAATTTAGATTTCACTTGTTAAAAAGGGTCATTGCCCAAATCCAGAATCCAGAAGATTGGAAAAAGCAATTGAGCTAGTAAATAAAATCACACATCCAAATATGAATTTACAAACCATGGTATCTCGCTGACAAACATGGTACATTGTGGTGATGACAATGGGATGGTATTAATACTAACATGGCACAAATAGCAAATCTTTTGAGGGCCAACTTTGTGTTTCAAGCTTAAAATTTGATAAAATTTATATCCCACCTGTATAAAGTAACCTTGGGATTAGGCATGTACACCACATACCCTCGAAGAGGATTAGAGGGGATTGGGTGTGTTACAATAGTATGGATGGAACAACTAGGGTTGTTGATGACAAAGGAATAAATTTTAGTTATAAATCTGGAAGAACTATTTGATAACCGCATATTCCAAATATATGCTGAGTTTATTATGAGCATTCCACTAAGTATATGTTTTTTAAATAAGCATCAATGTAAATGTTATTGCATCGAGAGACACCCTACAACATCGGGAAGATGTAGTGGAGCATTAGATCAATCAATCACTTGCAATGTTTATTTTATGGGCAATGTGGCTTACAAGGAACAACTTGGACCTATTCCAAGACGTGATTATTACAATCATTAAAAGTGTCTAAGCTAAAAAGATGCTTATGAATATTACCCAAACGATGAAATAAAGAAGAGGAAGGTAAAGGAGCCAAAACATTGATTTAACAAGGTATAGGGGTTCATTGGTAGCACAAACAAAACACCAACAAATCTAAAGTAAAAAGGAGCCTAGCTTTTAACCGGAAATTATTCTATCCTCCTTGAAAGTGGAAAGGATAGGGCATCAGCAATTTTGCAAAAATCGAAGCTCTAATTCTCATGCAATTAACAAAAGAGGTTAAAGGACCTAATGATTTATGGAGATTAAACATTATTAACAGATGGGACAGAAAGGCCAAAAAGAGAACAAAACTTGTCTCTCCATAAGAGTTTGCAGCATCAACATCCGATCCATACACAAGGGCACAACTAAAAAGTAGATAAATTATCCAAAAAAGTAATATAATCCAGTTTTAATTGTAGTGATATGGCATGCTTTAGTAATTGAAGACTTTGATACCTAAAAAGCCATGTGTAGAATCAATCATTTTTTATTGATTGAAATATGAGCATTATTATACAATAAATATAAATGTATGATCTCTCAACTCCATGAAATCCTAGAAATGTAATCCGACCATTTGTACAAATCCAAACATCAACTCAATTTTGGAATCTTTGTTATGTTCTCGTGACTTTACCACCTCCATTTTTAACATTTCAATGTGACAAACAAAACTATTTTAACATTTCAATGTGACAAACAAACTACACAATATATTATAATGTTAAAGAAGTGGGCAAAAACTAGATCAACAATATTCTTGATAAAACTTTAATTTGTTACGTTGCAAGTGTGGGAGTAGTTTTCCATATTAAACAGTTTGTCACTTGCTTAAAATTGCATTTTTAAGACATTATTGATTAATATTTATTTAACTTTTGGGTAACAATTCTTGTCAAAAACAATTTATCTCTCTGAAACGAGAAACTCGCGTTTGCAAATATTAAATACATATTCCTCCATTAATTTTCGGAAAATCAAACTCGTGTTTGCAATATTAAATAGTCTTCCATTAAGAAAATTTACACATAATCAAGATGGTCTTCCATTAAAGATATTGTACTCAATTTTAAAAAATTCATTGTTCAAGCCGGGCACAAGATATATTCCTTTAAAAAATTCACAATTAATAAAATATTTTCTCAAACTAAGATCCAAATGTTCTTGTCAATGTGTGATTCTAACAATTTTTTTATCCTTCATGCTTATTGCAACAATATTTCTACCACCACTTCCTTTAAACTCATTGCAACTTGTATTACAACTAAATCCATCTTATTTTCAAATCCATTTAAACATCAAAGGACGAAAAAAAAAATTGCCGCAACGTGCATGATCCTAAATTTAAGATTATTATGATCCATATATTTTTCCAAAAAAGAAGAAACAGCTTTGCTTGGATTACATTTACCTTGAATCTTTTTGTCATTTACCCTGTTTCACTTTCAACATATTACCATCTCTCCTTGACCCTTGCGTACATGCATACATATATATATATCATCCACAAAAATTATTTTTAGTTATTTATTGGATTTTCAAAATGATATAAATTAAATGGATTTGTTTTCACATTTTCAAACCTATTTAAACATCAAGAAGATGGAAAAAATTCATCCCCACTCGCATGATATATATATATTACAATCAACATATTTTTTCAAGAAAGAAAAAACAGCTTGCTTTCATTATAAAAGTTACATTTACTTATTATCGTTCTACTGTTTATCCCTGTTTTGCTTTCAACATGTTGCCATCTCTCTTTTGCTTTTCAACATGTTGCCATCTTCTTTGATCCACAAAATATATTATATATATATATATTATATATATATATATATATAGTTGTTTGCTTTCACAGTACATCTATCTTTGTCCACAAACACACAATATATATAACAATCAATATTTTTTCAAGAAAGAAAAAGCAGCTTGCTTTCAATTATAAAAGTTACATTTGCTATTAATCGTTCCACTGTTTATCCCGTTTTGTTTCAACATGTTACCATCTCTCTTTGATCCACAACAAAATATAATTATATATAATAACACACTGTTTGCTGTTTTGCTTTCACACAAGTAACATCTCTCTTTGATCCACAAAATATATATATATTAACATGCACTATATATATATATATTACCATGCACTACGGGTTAATTGTAGTTTCACCAAGTTTAATGGGTTTTAAGGATTTACTTGTATCTTTGTTTTGCTTTCAACACAGTAACATCTCTCTTTGATCCACAAAAAAAAAAAATATATATTATATATATATTAACCCGGTTAATTGTAGTTTAAAATCCAAGTTTAATGGGTTTTAAGGATTTACTGGTATCTTTCTACCTTTTATCCCGGTTTTACTTTCAACATGTTACGAAACAACCAATTGCCTACCATAGAAAAACATCCAGAAAAGATAGTAACAAATAAGGGTCCACTGATCAGTGATATCCACCTCCCTGATCAGAAAATTATTAAAATACATCACTATTCTCAAAACAATAACATCCAGAAAAGATAGTCACAAATAGAGTCCACTAATCAGTGATATTCACCTCCCTGATCAGAAAATTATAAAATGCATCTCTCTATTCTCAAAACAATAATGTAGATGTTTTTTTGTTTAATAAAATTTTTTAAAATAATATTTTTAAATGATAATTTTATGTTTTCTAATTCTAACCAAAAAAAAATCTAAAAATGCAATCATAAACATTTAAGAACAAGAACATGAGATCCTCTCGCTTCAAATTTTTTCAAAAATTATATTTTGTAATTACTTTAAAATCACAGCTAACCCAAGGACCATTTTGGTATATATATTGGAACCCTTTACTTGACGACAATTGACCCACCTCCAGGAGTGTGGTGTACATACGCATTTTGACTACTAAAAACAAAAGTGGTGTACATACACATTTTGACTACTAAAATCAAAAGTGGGGTACATACTCAACCCCTCTAGATTTGTACCTGTGAACTCTCAAGGGGAAACATATATGCTCTTAATGGTTTAGAGCAGTTTACAGATTCACTGTACTTCAAAGTTGTACTAGAAAATTCTTTTGTACTAAGGTTTCATAATCCCTTGTCAAGGAAATAGAATGTACAAAGGTTTCATAATCCCTTGTCAAGGAAATCGAAAAAAGAAGTGTAGGATAGGAAGTTTACAACAACCTTAAACCTAAAGAATAAGCAAGTAGTGTACAAATATTCAATTGTGAGTAATTTAGATGATGACCACGTTAAAAGTATTGATTGCATCCAAATAATAAGATGTGAAGAAAATAGGCAGGAAATTCATGCGCCAGAAACAAGTGTGAAGGGTTACATCGCAGATGGTCTAAATTATTGTTTGTGATGAAAAGTAGTGTTGAAACTCTTGTTTCCAGATGTGAATATAAGATATTTATAGGATATTACTAATAATAGCGAGGTATTTCTATTTTTCAAAAGCATGGACATTAGCAAGGATAAGCGCACACTCTGAAATGAAGGGCAATAAGTCGCTCCTGCTTTGACTCATGTGGCAAATCCTTTTCGTACATAACTTTCCCAATCTTTTTCACCTTCCCTATCTTCCACAAAATATAACTTCATTCAAAAAGAGTTTCCTAATCTTTCGCAATTTCCCTATCTTCCACAAAATATAACCTCATTCAAATAGAAATCCAAGTAGTGGGAATGAGGGATGTGGAACCGATGGCTGGCCGAAGGGAACCTAGTGATATCAACTTCATACACTGGGTCGAACTTTCTCCCTTGTGATTGCTCGACACCCCGCTGAGGGGCTTTTCATTTTCCTCCCCCTGTAACTCGCCTTGTTTCCCGCTTCTCTTGCCGGTTGTCACCCTTTCTGACTTCGCAGTGATAAACGTCCTCTCATGGATACTTCACTTTATATCTTGAAACCATAAACTTACAATTGACGAGCAAAATACCTAAAAATAACCGACCTATGATCCAAATTTTAGTTCAACCACAATTAACCTTATGTAAGTTACATGGCATTCCCAACAGCTTCCATTACCTCCTTCAATGATGAGTGTAGAAAGGTTAGTAGATTCACCGACGCCAAGGTGAAGGTCATATTGATAGATTATCAAATCAAAGTTCTAAAAAGAACATTTCAGAAAGAGCTTCCTTCTCATAAATACCTTTTTCCTTGATAGTCTTTTTCCTTCTTCATCAAACAAAAAGATGTCAAAACTTTATAAGAATATGACTACTTAACTAATTAAAGCTGTCTATCCAGGGTTTTAACCATGCACACTGTAGTGGAACGGTTCAGGCAAACATTGTTTCAAACAAGCCAAAGGGGGATTTAACCTGACTGCCATATATCAAGAAGATCAATGCAGTCCAAGAAACCACGAGCCTCCTCGCAAATCAAATATCATAACCACATTTCTCAATGTATAGGAACAATATATTTGGGACCACCACCACCTTGCCTTCATGAACAACTCTATGCTATATGAGTGAGGTCCCCTTTCCTCGACAATCAAGAACCTTCTCAAAGAATTTGTAGGAGCCCTCTCTGTTGACTACCAACCAAATCCTTCTTCGAATCTCCATCTAATAGGTATCTATAGCTCAAACTTCTTGCGTGATCCTATTGCCTGTAAGTTTCCAACGTAAAATGCATTTTATTAAAAAAAATACAATTAAGCAAATCAAATTTGAGATCAAAGTAACAACCATCAATATAAACTAGAAGAGTTTTGCGTGATTTTGGATTATGTTTAATCATGTAGACAAACTTGTGACTAATCAGAGGTAATAGCCGTTTTGTTACTGCCATATTTCTACAATCTTATGTTGTTAAGCGGAAATGGACCACTATTAAGTAACTCAAACAACCATTGCCTTGAAAATGTTCCAGTGTTGACTATTGTGATCCAATGATAATATATATAGAAAATGTGAGATCCGTCACTAAGGAACGGATTGATCGTTGCCTTACCACTTTAAACCATTAATGGACATGGACAACATAGATATTTGGGTTCTGATGATAATCTTTTATGGTTCCAAACATTAGACAAATACCTCTGGCCATGGGTACGGGACTTCCTCGACCACTTGACATTTTAAGGGACTTTTAAACTACTAATGGAGATGGACAACACGGGAATCAAACTTACAATAATGGACAGTTCTACTAAGTTACTAACCCCACTGATCCCCACTGATTTGTGAGCAGCAACGAGATATCACGAGCTTAGAAACTAGCACAAAATGTCAAGTCGTGTAACAACTACTTTTGACAATGTTCTTTAATGTATGTGCTTCCATTAATGACTTGTTTTCAAAATAATGAGAATTCTGGCCATCAATGTGATCTTCTGGGTGACTCTATTGGCATTAGTTCTAGTTATTCGTTTGTAGAATGATATATTGCATTGAGAAAACACATCTTCCCAGTAAATGACAAGGTCACTGTTGACAATAACAATTGATAATTCTGAGCTTGATGTCAAAATGATTTCCTTCCCTATGAACAGAATATCAAACCAGTTTGACTTTTATTTATTCTACAGTCAATACTGTTGTTTTTCCCTAATAAGAGCATCACTTGATGAAATTATGGTGAACAAATGGATGACAAACTCGCTGGTTTGCAGAGGCTTTGTATGGTCCCTACTAGTAGGAAGCTCTAACAGAGTTAGACAGCTAATATCCTCATTTACTTTCTCATTGGTTCCACCTTCTAAGAGAATAATCCGTAAATTGCATAACAATAATATCTATCCTGTGCAAGGACTGCTGCCCTTCACATCAAAGGCATTATAACAAAAACAAAGAACTTAACCCATAAACAAAAACTGATCAAGGTATAAGGATATTTGCCTTAATCCTTCAATCTGTTGGGCATGCACACACCATATAGTAAGAAATATTAAACAGTATTTAGTATTTAGAAAATGGTAAACGAATAATTAGAATGTCAAGAGACAATTACTAAAAAAATACATTGATGCCCTCCCCGATTCAGCTATCATTGATCTATTTTTTTATTGTTAGTGAGCATTATTAGTAATTACCAATGGGAGCACGATGCATTGGCTATTACTACTCTAATAACTGGATCTGAGAATTCAATGTTAGCATCCAAATATCCATATTCCAATGTACAAATATTTTTAAAACGAATGGAAAAAGCTGAAATCTGTGGTATAGATGAGTAAAGGGGGTCTAATGTCTTTCAGCAGTCTTTTCCAGTGCTTTGTTAGTAACCCTCTTATGCTTTGTTAGTAACCCTCCTGTCCCTTCATTGATCTATTTTTTATTCTTAATGAGCATTACCAACGGGAGCACGATGCATTGGTTATTACTACTCTAATAACTGGATCTGAGAATTCAATGTTAGCATCCAAATATCCATATTCCAATGTACAAATATTTTTAAAACGAATGGAAAAAGCTGAAATCTGTGGTATAGATGAGTAAAGGGGGTCTAATGTCTTTCAGCAGTCTTTTCCAGTGCTTTGTTAGTAACCCTCCTGTCCCTTCAACGTCATTGACACTGAAAAGTAGAGAAGAAAAATCCCTTTTGTGAAATGCATTTGTGCTCTATCAAGTTAGTGTAAAATTGTAAATTAATCTCCGTCTGATTTCCATCCATGTGGTTTATCAGTAATCTGCATTTTCATGTAATGGTCCATGATTCCTTCTTCGACAGTGATCTACTTCAGAAATATTTTTACAGAATAGTTAATGGTTTCCTGATAATTCTCTCTTGCCCACTAGTTCCAGTCAAGCAACCAGACTTTTATGAGGTGGCTCTTCTGCTCTGCCTCTAATGTTAGAAGATAGTTCATTTCACTCAAGAACCTTCCAGGATTATGCATCCAGAATCCCCTTAGCCCGGGTACTCTCCAGATTATGTCTGCTGGCTTTACATCAGTCCCTTCAAAGAGATGGGGAGAGACAGGGATACCTCTTCTCAATCTCCTAGCTCTACTACTTTTCGCACCAGTCATGATGTTCATTGTGTGCTTGAGCTGTATGCGTCTTAATCATTATCCTCTTCTGCTTTACCAAGATCCTACTACTTTCTTTTATTGTCATTTGTATCATTCTCTTTTACAATCTTTTTGGCATCTAAGGGTGTTCTTGACACTACCATAGTATTGAATACTCGTTGTACTCCCAAGTCCCATGTACCTAATTTTGGTAATTTGTTGGGCATTAACTAAATTATCTCACCTTGTCTTGTTTCTCCTAACTTACTTGGTTTCAGGAGCAATTGCTCTCATGTAGAGTTTGAAAGCTTATCCATTCACATCACCTCTCCAAGAGTGTCCTTATCCTTTTACATCATTGCACTGAAAGAAGAGAGGTGCACTCTAGAGCCCATGTTGGCAAATGGAATTCTTCCGCATCCCTCTCTGCTTAAGAGATCTGGGATTAGGAAGGATCTATGAACAGACATTCTTCCATCCCTCCTCCCTGCCCAATGTCAAGGTCCAAGCCAAAGTCCACTGACTAATATATAAGTTGGTATTTGTGCTTCTAGCGACGATATGCTAGGTTGCATTTTATGTTGATAACCAGGTGGGCCAGCATAAAAGGTGACACCACACACTTCATTTTAGAAAATTGATCTGTATATTCTACAATTTTGTCCAATATCCAAATTGAAGTTACAAATTACACATGCAGAATCTGCTAATCTGCATTGTCAACATCTGTAAGCCACTATCTGTACATGTTCATCGATAACAATTACTGCCTATAAAGGTTTTGCCAGGAAACCATCCACATCAACTTTCTTCAATTTTTCTTCCCAAATCCCAGCCACTGGAACAGTACTGACACTTTTCTGTGGTATTGAATATTTTCCTTCTTTCAGCTCTCCAGGTGACACTTGAATCCAAAATTGATTGAACCTATGAAGTGTTAAGTGCAATAGTCCATGATGATTCCCTTGCAATGACTTTAGGAGAAATTATTAAATGCTCATCTGAAAAATGGTCAGTCGAATTATTAAATGCTGCCTTGGACTAAAGCTCCCTTGTTTTCAATTACAAACAAATTAAACTGTCAAAATATTGTGAAAGTTCTTTTCCAGAAATTATTAAATCCAAGTTTTTTATGAAAGAGGTAAAACAAATGCATCTATAATTTTTTGCCGCTATTAAAACCAGATATAAACAACGTTAAAAGGCATTTTATAATGAATATCTTATATTCAATTAGGAATTGCACAAGAACATGATGAAAATAAAATGTAATTGAATTGAGGACACAGCCTTGTAAATAAAAGTTACTTTATTTTGTAGAAATAAAAAACTGTTTCCTGCCCTAGGAAAAATCACAGTACAAAATTCTTCCTGCAGGATGTCTTGACCAAAAATATTCTTATGAAGCAATTTGAATTTTTCAAGAGAAGATACACTAATTTTGCAGGTTCTATCTTCGATAGTTGTACGAACTCCATAGGTTGCTGAAAAAGGTGTTCGGTTAATGCTACCTTCAAAACGAAATCCTTGATCAGATTCCAAACCCCATACGACCAGCAAGCCTGCTTTCTAATATCCTTCTATCAATAGCTGCATCAACAGAGCTCATCTGAAGAAAAAAACCAACAAATTATTGAGACCTCCTCATAGAACACGTTTTCTTTTCAGGGTCAGCATTAACATATCATTCAATCAGAAGACGTTAAAAAGCAAAAGTATCAAGTATAATATGAATGAATTATTCTAATCTGAACAGAAGCTGACCTGTTCCAAGTCTCACTGCCAGAATGAGCAAAAACGAAATAGAAACATTAAGTCACGAACCCAGGAGTCCAGGTTATCTTCAGAATGCTCGTGAATAAAAAAGCATTCATATGTTGAATCTAAAGTGTTTACCTCGATCTTCAGAGATTGGGGGTCAAAGCAAAGCAAAATGAACTTATTTTTCAGAACACCAAGTACCTTTGTTTACACCTCTTATAATAATTGGTGCTCAGCTTGAGTCACTATTTATCAACACTTATTTTCTGAATTCCAATTACAATCAGAAATGGATTGGATACCTACTTGAAGTTGTGAGACTCTCGAGCATGTAAAATAAATTGGCTTGATGGTTGGAGGTTGTTTGAAACTGGCTAATAAACTCCCAACCATAGTGATACAGCAAAAGTAAGAATGAAAACTTTAAAAGGTCCTTCCATTACATGGTCGCATCATCCCAAAATTCAGACACTATGATTTAGAAAAGCAACTAAGATAGCACTATTCACCCAAACTAGGGTAACATTGCAGGGGCTCTGAAATAAGGCGGCAGCTAATAATTCAAGGAGAAATGTATATAAAATGATGGAGCTTACAATATAAAGCATGAAATGGCCATTTTCTTATAGTCTCAAGCATTATGCACATATAAAACACCATTTTACTTACAGTACTAAATAGCATTTTCCACTTTAATCCTCTTCGAAAGAATGAGAGATTTCCGAGACTTACCTGTGAGGTCACGTCATGCACCTGATATTTGGCAAGGGATGTCCTTCGTTCTTCCTATACAATTTAACAATTAGATTGAGCATCCTAAACTAATTACAATGTTAAAGTACTGACTAATAAGTGGCAGTAAAATAAATAGGTGATCAGTGATTTATAGCAACAGAAAGAACCAAAATATATTTATAAACAAGCTTGGGAAACAAACAGTAAAAAACATAGACTGACCATGGACATTGCTTCATCATCCCAAACCAAATACACCTCCTTAGTAAACCCCTGAGCTGCAGGTGGTTTATTTGATATCACTGGGGGAGGCCCAATGGATGGCCCCCCAGTATTTGGTCCTAATGCATACATGTGAGATGGGGTTGCAGTTGAAGCAGAACCACCTACATCCATTGGAATTTTCCATCATCAATATAAAAGAAAGACAGAGAAAAAGAAAGCTCTCTATATCAGCCAGTAAAATTATTCCCAAAATAACACGCATGTACAACTCAACAATCTCAATAATCACTTTCTTTCCTGATGTGCTGTGTCCTGTGCCCTTGTTATAACACTATCACGGAATACAAACAAGCATACCAAAACCAATGTTACACGAATTTTAGAAATTAGATAGGAAAATAATTTCAATGTTTAATCAACAACAAAATCCCTATAATTTTGTTTGCCAAGCTACTACAATAAGTGAACTCCGGATAAAAATGCCCGAGAAAGAATCAAATAGCTTACTGCAAGTAAGAGGTAGGTTAGGAAGGGGATAGTTGAGGTATCCACATGCATGCATATCAAAATTCATAATGCAGATCTTCTTTTATTTAAATGTACAGATTTGCAAAGCTTCTTTTGGCAGGTTACGGGTGCATAACTCTATATACCTTAACTTGTGTACCTAACATCCAAATATATAATTATTAATAATACAGTGATATGGGGTTTAACAGTAAGTTTTGCTGGGTGAAACCCACGAGATGGAAGTTCAAATCTCATTGAGTATATGGCTTGTTGTGTCTTGGCTAGAAGGGTAGGCGACCCCCTAGCGGGCGTCTCGGCTCTTGTTGAGGCATAAGTTAATTGCTATTGTGTGCGGCTTGCAGGCTGTTGCACCTAGCCTAGGTTTATAGTGGCAGCCAGTTGGATTTGATCCTGGGCCTGTTCAGGATAACTCTCACAGGTTACCGATTATCCTAGATTAAAAAAATAATAATAATAATGACTATATAAATCTATTACATAGCATTTCAAATAATTTTAACATTATAGCTTGAATATTATTTTATGAATGTGTACTTTATGAATGTGTACTTATTAATACTTATTTTACCAACAGAGAGGGTACATTGGGCACCTGGCTACAAGTATCCAATACAGCTAGAATCTTCTGCCAAATTTTCAGGAAGAAGGAAGGAGCATGTTTCAGGCATGGTTTGACAAATGTTACTATTTTTTGTTACAAATGATTTGGAAACTTCAATTATTTGGCTACCTTTTTGGCAGTGCAAACCTGCTTTATAGCTATTTACTATGTAGCTATGTCACATGGCATGAGGACACGAGACACGGCAACCCCGGAAACAGGACACGGGGTACACATTATAATTTGTGTGTGTGTAATACTGAGAAATATAATGCATGATCCATATTTTTTAGAAATTAAAACATCTGCAGATATGTAAAATGATGATATCTATTTAGTAATTGTCTAATTCAGTATTTACAATTTTATAATTTTTGAACTAGTTAGTTTATTAATTTACTACATCAATTATATAACATTATATACCAACCAACCAATACAAAGTTATATTACAACCAATCTATACAAAGTTATATAACATTGAATCAGGTTCAGAATACCCTTCTTTATCGTGCTGACTTGGGTGCATAACTTCCCACATACTAAATAAAAATTCAAATCTTATAGAACCTCTTTCTTATTGGGCTTAGCAATGCAGAGTCAAATCTCAGAGAACCCCTTATCATGCTGGTTCAGGTTCATAACTTTCCACAGAACAAACTCTATTTTTTTCAATTTTTATTTTTTGTGTTTACACCCTAACAAAAAAGGAACAAGATCAGGCCATGCGCATATGTCAACCCGCCAGGCAATGTGAACTTTGGTCCTGATTAGACACATTCATACCCAGACTCATTTAACTTATAAAATGATTATCTTACCTGGTTGATTAGTGCTTG
Source organism: Pinus taeda (assembly GCA_000404065.3). Classification (NCBI taxonomy): domain Eukaryota; kingdom Viridiplantae; phylum Streptophyta; class Pinopsida; order Pinales; family Pinaceae; genus Pinus; species Pinus taeda. The sequence continues at coordinate 89,579 of APFE031696861.1, forward strand.
TCTAAGGTCTAGTCTGTGGCCTTCAAAATAGACATAGCGAGTTCAATTAGCTGGGTGAGCAAAAGGTGAAAAGCGCTTGTCTCAATTCCAGCAACATGTGAAAATGCAAACAGCAAACTGGACTCTGGAATTCCTCATGAACAGGAGACAAGAAAATGATAAAAAAAAACCAAGACACGACATTTTAAATTGGGGATTTTCATGGGACACATGTCCTAAAATCAAAATACACTAGGGCACATTTTCAACATGTCCAAAAATGTGCCATGATTTTAGGCCACAATGAAAATCGTGTACAACATGTTTTATTTCTTGCGTCGTGTCCGACGAGGAATACTGGACAGGAGACCCTAAGGGACGAGTCCTGTGACTTAGCTATGTAGTAATAGCTATAATCAAACAGCTTACGTAACCATAGAGACAATACTATAAATAATACAGGTAGAGTGTTTGAACTTTGAACCGATAAGAAGAAACATTTCTTACTCGTGGTCAATGATAAAACTGGTTTACAGTCACATTCACTAATGTCAGGCGATAACAAAGAGAAGGTGTTTCAAAACTATGAGTAGCAATCTAAAATGTTATGCTAGAAGTTGTGGAAAGTTACGTAGGATTTTTGAAATTATAAAAAGCAATTCGGAATTTAGAAGGGCATAAATTTAATAAGCACTTCAAAAATAGTTTTACGACCCCATAAGATATTAGTGGAATGTCCAACTAAGAAATATCAATTTTCCCATATCTTTAGGGAACTGACCATCTTCATGAGATCACTGATTTATTTGTTCAGAATCCAGATAGAATTTTCCTATATCATCAGGGAACTGAATCAAACAGCAAACAAACTCTCTAAGAAAAGCAGTCAGTTACCTGAAAATCAAAACATATTACTGGAATTCATGATCAATAATAAGGTCAGATTCTCAACCAATTCATGCCTCAGGACATTTAAGTCTTTGTATTTCTAACTAGTATGGACTGGTTTGGGCATTCAATATAGAGAGAGTATCCCTAGTGAAAAAATTGTTAACACTAATGATAGATCTAGCTGAATAGATTACTCTAAGATCCTGGTACTGGGAAGATATCATGTAATGGGAGGATCAGTTTTGATTGTGCTGATGCACGTGATGAACATATTTACTTACACCTTGACTATAAGTGTGTTCTCTTCCTTTCGAAAAAACAACCCAGTTTCTAACAAAGAGCAGGTTTTAGTCTGTTTACCACACTTACTGGAAGAAAAATTTAAAAATACACATGAAGACTGCAGATAAAATTCAGCTGAGTTCACCAAATACTGATGGGCATAAAACAAAAATCATGTCTGTTGCAAGCGTACAAGCCAAGCAACCATGAATTTAATTATTAACTGTTGTTTAGCTATGATTGGCAGGTTTTCTCCCGAAAATAACCATGGAACGCATGTCCTGTATGGATAATATAAGCATCACCAGTGCTCCACATATGTTCTCACCCCTCTGCAGTGGAATAGCTGTCCCTCTAGACACTGGAAATATGAAGGGTTGACAGTTGCTCACCAAGATATCAGAATTCAAAATGTTTTGACTGCTTTGCTTGCTTGAATATTATTTAAATTTTATCTTATTATTTATATAAGCTGGTTTGAGTTTATCTATTATGTTATATATAAAATAATAATGTATAACATAAATTTACCGTACATACTATAAGTCATATTACCTATGTAGATGGAAAGATTTATAGTGAATTACAACCCAGGATTTTTATATGGAGTTTAATGTCACCGATTTGAACATAAACTAATAGTAAAAAATGACAATATTAACCCTTTCCATAGTGAATTCAAAAATACAATTTACTATGAGAACAATAAAATCAGCAACAAACATGAAATAAATGAATCAAAGAGTGTACACTATAAATAAAAACAAACATCACAAAAGCCATGGCATAATTTGAAATACACAATGAACAGCTTGAGCTACCAAACCTGGAAACACAGGAGCATTTAGTGGCTTGTTTGTCAAATTTGATGGCAATGAACTCACTGAGCTTGTCTCCCCTGAACTTCTCAATTCACTTGTTGGTCGTTGTGGCAAGCCATATTGAGATAGTGTTGGAAGACTTGACGCAACTGATGTATTTGAATAAGGACCATTAATAGGAAACAATGCTTGAGAAGATGGGGCTGTATATGGTGTCAATGGAGCACTAGGGGAATATAATGGTTGCATTGAAGATTGAGTGGATGGAGTTGAAATAGATGTTGAAGGTTGTCTGTTCTGAATAGGGAATAGTGGCTGTGGGGGTGGTGGATGTGGTCTTGGGACCATTGGACTCTGCAAAGATGGTGTGACAGAGTTTGATGAAGAGGGCTGAATGTTCTGAATAGGAAACAAAGGTTGTGGTGGTTGGGGTAGTTGAGGTGGCCTCATGGGCATCAATGGAGGTTGCCCAGGTATAATAGGTTGTGCTGAGGACCAGGGCTGAGATGAAGGTGATGGAACATGCCACGGTGAAGGACGTATTGGAACAGATGGTGGAGGATACCTGCACCAGATAAAAATAAAATAATCTTTAGAATATGCACTGGATGCTATGAGACAATGGTCACCTAATGACTCATTTCTGTGGATATGTCTTGAATTTAGTCCTAACTTACAGTAAGAAAAATTTGTTGCAGCAAAGTCAGTGAACAAGCCAAAGCAAAAGTACCATCTACAGTTAGAAGGCAGATAAAAAAGTAAATGCAACAAGCTGAAGCATATAACAACTACTCAATAATAATTAAGAAAAAAGGTTTTTTTAAATAGAGATAACTGTTTCACCCAGTGTATCTACAATTGTTGTACTACTCAACAAACCCCTATTATAATTAATAGTAGAACTGAAGAAACAAAAAAAAGAGGGAGCTCCGGGGAAAAAAGGCCGCCGCACCAGCAGTTGCTTCATTCGCAGCCGAAACCAATCAGATCCCCAAGTTTCAAGCCGAGGTCACAAAGCTGAACCAGATCAGTGATAATGAGAAGGAAGGGTTTGTGCGACTGGTTTCTCGCAACCTCAACGGCGAAGCAAAGAAGATTGAAAGGGAAAAGATCAAGACCCCAACTTACGATGTCGTGTTGCCCTACGATTCACTAGCAGCTTTGGGAGAAGATCCATCAAAAACAAAGGAACTCTTGGACAAGCTGGTTGTGTTAAAGCTTAATGGCAGCTTGGGAACAACTATGGGTTGTATTGGGCCCAACATTGACACAAAGAATGGATTACCGAGGCCTCCACAAGGGATTGAGAGTTGTTGGGACATCTTCAGGGCAAATCTTCCTGGAAAAATCTCTTCGGGGGTTTGAGCTCAGGCAAATCCATTTGAAAACGACTCTTCGGGGGTTCGAACCCAGGCAAGGAAGTCAATCCAACGTGATCCTTCTTCAGACAAGATGCAAAAGAGCGATCAGGGTTCTTCAAGGTTTGTTGACGCTCCTGGCAATGATAAAGCCACTGAAGACAATATGGGTATTAGGGTTTGTCCCAGGAATAAAAAGAGGAAAGGGGAGTTTGAGAAAGCAAAAGTCGAACCTGGGACTAGCAAGGAGGATAAATCTATGAGTTGCAAAGGTCGTATTGCATCCCCTGCATTGGCGAGCTCCAAGACTACAAAGCAGTATGGAGGCATAGAAGTGGCACAGCTATGCATGAACCAGAAGACCTCAGAACCCCTCCCCCCCCTCTTTGGTAATTTCTAATCCTACAGTACTTCGTCGTGACATGAGT
>APFE031696861.1:93525-129306 GCA_000404065.3 Pinus taeda
CCACATTATTATATTTGCATAGATGAGATCAGACTAACTCTTCTACGCATCAAAAGGAGGCTTTGAATTGATTCTAGCAAAGCGCGCTAGTAAGCACCCATTTGTCCTTCTCTTCTATCTCGCTTAGCTACCGAATTCAATTAAGACATTAGGTGTACATTTCGTTACATAAGTCATGGCAAGGCCCTTGTTACAAACGATCTTATCCACCCTCTTAGCTAACGAATAGGTATCAGTAGTTAGGTAAAGACTTCAAATTTTTATTAAAAACCCCTTTAGGGAAATCTACCTTGATTTGGGTCCATGCAACAAACGGTATTATGAACCTGAAGAATATCATCACCCATCAAACTGGCTATCCGGATGGACTGCAACATCCGCTCTATGGGGGCAGAAACCTACAGGATTATAGATCCATTTATGACTACAACATTATGCCAGATTCTACTATAACACTCAACCCGAGACTGCGAGGTGGAGCAGCAATTCACAGCTCAACAAAACAAACAGAAGGAGGCAACAGGACAAGCACAAAACCAAAAAACAACTCAGATCCACATCAGATGCACAGAAATGAAGGTATATTGTTCAAGAACATCTTACAAGGAGGAAAATCTCCTACAAAAGCTCCAAAGCATGCTGGAACAGAACCTAGTCCATACATAGTGGAGCAACTAAACTATACAAGAGAACTAAATATAGACATACCAAAAACAGATGAGGTATGTAATAGTTATGATTCACAAGCCATCATTTGTCATTTTAATGGTTTTTGGCCAAAACCATTTGAACTATTCCATTGGATTTTCACAAAATGGATTTTAAACTGTGAGATCCACCTATGCTCCAAAGTGTTTTTCATTGTCAAATTCCAATCAATAGTGAGAAGAGACATAGTGATACAGGAGGGACCATGGTTCTAGGGATCTTCGGGCCTTTCCATCACACCATGGATTCTCAGATTTCGATGCCAATACTATGGTTGTTTCCAAGATGTCAGTTTGGGTATGTCTACATAACCTCCCAATACATTTCTAGGACCAAAAAGTTATTGCATGTATAGGCAACACCATTGGCAGATATATTAAAATGGATACACAAAGAGTGGAGGAAAGAAATTTTACATTCACACACATTTGTGTGGAAGGAGATCTCAATAAGGGCTTACCGGACCGCATACAGCTGAAACACAATTAACGAAGCTGGACTCAGATACTGGACTATGAACACAACATTTCGCTGCAGAACATGTCGACAAAACAGGACATCTACAAAATACATGCCCAAAAGCCAAAAAAGACAACATAAAGAAGAAGGAAACAGGGAAACACCACAAGGGTTGGAATTTCCCCCCACCAGATCCAGAGGAGGAGGAGAAAATAGAAGTGGAAGAGGCCATCCCCAATGAGAACAATCAAGCAGACAAAGAAGCAGAAACCCAGACTACACCTCCACAAGGATATATGGAATCACAACTAGAAAAGATGTCAGATACCATGGAAAACAGTGAAACCAAAAGGCTACACACATCAGACACCTCTGTTTCTAACAAGGAAAATCCCCAACTAGGCGCTGAAAATCCACTTCAACTTGTTCCCACGATACCGTCTCAAGGGGAGTGGCGCAACATCGAGAAGAAAACATGATTTCCCCTAGATTTTCTTTTTTATATGTTTCTTATGTTCCCCTAATCTGAGGTCTTTTTTACCTGTAGATGGAATGTGAACAGCATATACAACATGTAATTTTGTTTTATTAATAAAATTACGATTTTTCTTACGGGAAAAAAAAATTAAGAAAAATCACAAGAACAAAACTTACAAAAATTGCAAATATGTTAGTAATGGCATATAGAACAACACATGTAAATAATGTATGCCAGTTACAATTTGCTATTGATAATTTTTTTAAGTCCAAAATCCATTTCCTGGACAAAAACAATAAGAAAAAGATAACTTACAGAGGAGGCACTGCAGAATATGCTGGTTGGGGAGGCATATGAATTGCTGATGATCCCATCCCAATCCCTCCAAATCCAGAGGGAGGAACTTCCACCTTGGCTGTCTTTGAAGACTTTTCATCATCTACACAATCAACAAAATCATCCAAATGCCATGTAAAGTTAATATCTGTCCCATCTATCATTTCAAATAATTATGACCATACGACCCTGCTATATTGTATGATGAGTTTGCCCTTAATAAAGGAAATAGTTATATCAAATCCAAGAGGATAAAATGACATTGCTTGGAACTATAAATGTTCATAATAGCAAGACACTATGTTATTGTGATGTAGAACGAAAAATAACTAGCCTTTGCACATTTTTCATTATAATAAATCAGGAACAATATTAATCTTTTATAGTGTGACAATGATGGCAAAGTCCTCATGTGGGAGTTGAGATAAACGAACACAATAGATTAGAAGTATGGTCATCATTTTTGAAATACTTTTTCAATAAATGAGCATAGAGCATTAGCCACTCTAGGTTGCATTTAGGAGTGATGGTATTTCAAGTAGCAATGGTAGATGATAAGGTGCAAAGGCCATGTTATTCCAGAATCTAGGTAAGTTCTTATTTGTGTATACTGTTTAATCTGCTTTTTAAGCATTGATGTTATACATGGTGTCAAGTTATTCCCATCATTTTACTACTGCCACAAAATTTCAGATAATCTAATTCAACTTGTTCCTATAACTACTGCATTGATATAACTTAACTATAAGTGAAACTTACCATGTTCTTCGTCATGAGCAGCCAATATATCAGGAGGAATTCCCTCCATACCAAAAATATCAATCTCCGTTGACTCTCTATCAGGCTTTGCATTTGGTACCCTGAATATCAAATCAAAAAATGTGTTCAAAATGTCAAAAATAATCATCATGTGAACTTGCATAAACTTGCAAAAAGGTCTTTGATACCTCTAACCTATCAAAAGAACTGTATAACATGTATTACCTTTGATATATGAGATGAAAATGAACAGAACTACGGAAAATATTATATTCTTTGCAGTTTACAATAAAAACCAATACTAACTTCAAAACAGCATCTCCTAAATACAAACAAATACATGAAATCCTGAAGAGAGACAAGCAAAAGGAATTTAAAACCGACAAATTGTTCGTATCACCATGTATCTATGTTACCAGGATTTAGGTATGAATGTGGATACAGATCCACCAGATTAAAAGAGAGGCTCCAGATATGACAGGGAAACAGCATATACAAACAATATAAATATATTCTTATAATATGAAAAAATAAAACTCATAAAAATTTAAAAATATAGAAGATCAAACATATAGATTGCAAATACAAATGCATTTTGAAAAAGCAATCTTTTTTAGTTGTATGAAGAGCTGCTTCTTAAAGTAGCTTCTGTGCACTCTTGAATGCCTTGGGCATTTGACTATGTAGTTTAGTTTATTTTAATAAAATTACAGAATTTTTTCCTTGAAAAGAAAAAACCCTGCATATACATTTTAGATATGCAATAGTTATATGTCAATGTAACAATTAATATAAAAAACTTCAACTAAATTTTATGAATAATTATTTATCAACTCAATTCCCATTCTGAATTACACATCTACATGACACCCTGACACAGTCAACTTCAAGCACAGACATGGAAGAATGACGGTTGGAGTTGAACTACAAGTGAGCACAGAGGAGACCAAAATTGGCAAATACAAAGCAGCATGGAAAAAATAAATTTATTTTGATATTTATATTGATTAAAAGAAGTGCAGGGTCCATATATGATGCTTGGGATCTGTTTTACCGCTGAGCGATCTGTTTTATAGCCATTTTAAATTTAAATGATGCAGACCATACCAGAACATTAGATAGGGAGCTTTACATACTGCTTGTCAGCTAGTCATGATCACAACATGTGACACAGAACAAATTTTAACAATTCTCTTAATAATAGGTTGATCACAGTTGGAAAGATTCAATGATCTCAGAAAGAAAATTGTATTGAAATCAACTTTTCATACTTTCATAGCTTGTAAGATCACATCCTAAGATACTCCCATCTCTCAAATTCCTGCTTTTAAACTTAGCTTTCAAAAGTAAATTATGCAGCTTTCAATCTTATCACTTTCCCTTTCACTTTCTTACATTCCATAAAATGTTCTGTAGTTGAGGCAAATGTCACAGGAGAGGTAGTCTTGTCAATACAGGCCTCAACTACTGCTGGAGATACTTATTATCAGATGTATGAATCAGTTTGCTTTCCCAGAAGCACAACAAAACAAAATTTGTCTCATTCTTGGACCTATTCCAGATTCAACGTCCAGCCCTCTCCTCCCAGTGCACCGGTCTTGCACTGAACTATATGTGGACCAAAACACAATTTTCTTAGGAATGCATTATACAACTATATCCCAAAGAACACTGTGATAAAACCCCTGTATAGTATGACCAGTATCAGGGATGAGACTTCCATTACCTGATTCCATTTTACTTGGGCATATGTGAAACAAAGGCATCTTAACTGAGATGAGAATTAAGAGTTAAAGACAAACACAGAAAACCATTAAGTTGTCTTTGTTTCTGGGATTTGTCGCAGAGAAAACAATTATTTTATTAATGTGCAACTAATGACCTCGATAAGTAGGTCAATGGGACTAAAAGAAGTACATACAGTACTGGTACGTAAGGGAAGTGCAAAAACAACTCCTATAGCGACATGATCAAAATAAGAGAAAGATCTAAGTATCTAGCTAAATTAAGGTATAAGAAATGGAATACAGGACTACTTTCACCCAAGGTATACACCATTCAAAAACTAAATCACTTTACCAGCAAAATTCTTGAACAACGTTATCAATAACAAACTGTAATCTTAAGGTCCGGCAGATCAATCTGTAAAAATTGATAGTCAAAAACTTAAATACATTCATCATTGTACAGATTGGACATTATTAGCCAAAGGGATACAGCTTCCAAACCATGGCTTTATTTATTAACCCTCATATCAGGGTTTTGTTTGTAGAAACAGTAATGACTTCCTGAAACCGAACCACTAAGATCAGGGACTTGGTTCAATGGTGAGATTGGCAAGAAATTAAGAAATCTATATTTAGTAACGATACAAGGGTTTTTTGTTTGCAAATAGCTTTAACTACCTAAAACTGCCAATAGGACCTTGGTTCACTGGTAAGGTAAATTGAACCATTTTATTTATTGACCGCAGTGTACAATATTAGGGTTTCTTTGGAGAAACAGAAAAAACTTTAAAAGTCCATAATTGTCAATCGATCCTTGATTCACTGGTAAGGTTCGCAAAGTATTAAATTGTCAACCATGGTTTGATCCCAAAGCACCCAAATGACGTGTCTCAAAAGCGATCAGACGAGGCACAGATCGTGAGTGATTTGATGGAATAGCTATCCCTAGGACATACCACCACCTAGGCGGAAGGTGGTCCAAACTATTACAAAAAGAAGATAGTCAGCAGACTATTTCAAATAGGGCCATGGACATGGGAAACGAAACCCTTAACTAGGACAGGTATAAAGAACGAACGTAAACGCAATACCGATTTGAAGGGTTTAACGTAAATTAAAAAAACCCGCAACAACCCCATATAAAACCCATGCCATTCATGCACCGAAAGGCTTCAGAAACCCCAAGAGAGCTTTAAACAGCGAAACAATGAGAAAAACTTACTTGGTGACAGTTTCCTTGTGGACTTGAAGGACATGGATGGCCATGCCTCCAGCGGTAGACAACTTCTTGTGGCAGACATGGCACTTGAAATGTTTGGCCTTCTGATGCTGAACCAATATCTTTTCATCATCGAACTCGCGCTCACAGTAATAACACCAGACCTTGGGGGCCTTCCTCTTCTTCTTTCCCATAGTTTTTCCGCTTTTGCTTGTTTGGTCTACTGCTTCTTGAAAGATAGATGATAATGGCGGCCTTGTGTGAATATCGCGACTGTACACTGTCTGAAAAATAGGAAGAAAGAGCCTGAAATTGACAAGAGGCGGAGGTATAGGTATTGTTGGTTGAAAGGTAAAAGGAAATAATGGAAGATAGGGGCTGGGGAGATTGTTTTTATAAGCGACCCGTAACCAAAAATGGCGGCCGCGACTTGCCCATCTCTAGCTTTTAGGGCGCTTGCACCATCTGTGGAGCTTTTTATTTTTATTGCCTTCACCTTTTATAGGTTTCTTTTGTCCCACCCTCTCTTTTTAAATAGATAAATCGTGTACCCATCTTAACCTAGAGCGAGGGTTTCTGAGGACGTCTAAAACAAATCTTTTCAACAATGATTTTTTATTTGATTTTCTTTCGGTCATTAATAGATGTGAGAGGCATCATAAAACGGTAAAAATATGCAATTTTTGGTGGGAATCATAAATCTATCAAAAAGGTTTGAAAAAAAAAATGAATTTTGGACCAATATTGTGGAATGTCTCTCATTATCCTTGGTACATTGTATATGTCCATTTTAAGTATAATATATCGGATATATATTATATATTAAGATGAAAAAAAAAGGTTAAATAAGTCTAATTAATATATATATATTACCTAAAGTTTTTAAAAGGTTTAATAATCAAATGAAATATTTGGTAAATTGAATTTATGTTTTATCTTACTATTTTATATTTAAGTTTTTTTATATTAAAGATGTGAAGGAAAAAAAAATTATATATTTAATATCTTGGCTTTTACACAGTGTAGAATAGGATAGAGAATTTATAAGTTGACCTTGGTACTTTCATCTATGCTTTTTAAAGTGTAATATTTAATTGGCACAAGTGGTGTAGAGGAGAAGTTGTTGCCCTCTCCACCCAGGTTCAAATCCCACTTGTGACATGTTTGCTCTTCATGAGTTGATTGTTGATTGGGGCTCTTGGTGAGCTAATTGTTGATTGGCACTGGCAAGGTACTAGTAATCTCATTCTTGCCTACATGTTAGAGGTTGGAAGCATGGCAACATGGAAAAAAATTGTTCAAATATATAGAGTTAATGCTAGCTATTTGAAAATGTTTGTGTTTCTTTGCAAGGAGCTATGAAACCTACATTGCATTAATTTTGTGTGCTTGTGCACAACACATATTGTACATGAGTTACTTTATTTATAAGTTCATTAATCGATCATTGAGTTATTTGGGTTACTCATGTTAATTAGTCACCATTAAGTTAGTGAAGAGGTTTTAGCGAAAACAATAGTTTACAATGCCATATGGGTATATATGGAATTAAATGTGAATTATAGACTTTCCAAGTGGAGATGGAGGACAATGAAGAGTTGGTAGATTACACTCATCACGATCTTCAATGACATAAGTGGGAATGATATCTTTCTCTCACAGGAGGACTTCCTTGACTAAAGAAGAACTACAGAGGTAGAAATACATATGGATTAAGAGTTAGGAACTATGGATGAAAGACCCTAGCTTTTTCAAAGGTTTGCTTTACAATGATCATATGATTAAGAATACTCTCAATGGTTTAGCATCTCACCTAGCCAAAGTTCTCAAGGGGAGCATAATCACCATCCAGTGATTCTTTTGAAGTATGCAATCTAATATCATGCTAAAAATTATGAGTTTAGAGAAATGTTAATGTTGACAATGTACTATTTGACAAAGGGTGTGACAATGATAAAAGAAGTGGTTATTCCCTGAGAATAGACCAAGTTGTCCACCCAATTTTATCTCATAGGTTGAGGGGGGAATGAGCCAAATCTCACTTTGGGTGACTTGAGGATGTGGGTTTCAAGGACTGCGCCTTCATCCCTAGTCCACATTTGTTCCATTTATCAAACTAGGTTTTGTAATGCCATGTCAATTATAACCTAGGTGGATTCATATTGACATCAATCCCTAACATGGAGGAGAGGCGATTTCTCAAATGCTTTCAACATAAGAGTTTATTGGGGATTTTTTTAGAAAGTAACAAATCTATCAAGAGTTATAGCGTATAAGTGGAAATTTGAGGTTGAAAGAGATAAACAAAAAAATGGAGAAATGTCAAATTGAAAACCAAAAAGTTAAATTGGAATAGAATCAGTATGCCATTCTAAACCAAGTAATGAAGTCACGTAATTAAGCTCTAATAGGGAAAAAAAGTGGATGTTTATTATAGAAAGAACCTTTTTTGTTGGGTGAGAAATCTATGGAGCCCGTTGTTAGGGTGCATGTTGAAATTCCACATTCTAGTTGAGGGATGACTTCTTCAAGCTTAAGTGTGGAGAATACACAAAACAAATTACAAAAGAAAATCGATTTTTAGGGGGTAGAATCCTCACTCTAGAGTGTAAGATTCCATGATTTGCGTTAGATATTGGGGTTACTCTAAAAGTGTTTATGCCATGTTTTGGGGTGTTTCATGAGATTATGAATACATGGTGTATCTCCTATGTTTTTGTGATGGATTTTCACATTAGATATGGTGTACTCAATGGTGGCTTGACCTTCGTTGCGTGCTTAGGAATAGTCTTCCTTGGGGCATTGAAGATCTTCATATATCTTGGTGATGTTCTACATGTTGATCACATGGAGGAGCTTACTTATTTGGAGGACACCTTGTACTAGAGGAGAAGAGTTTAATATATTATACAAGGACATTGGGAACTGGACAACATAAGGTAGCTTGGATGCTCACACAATAACCTAGAGTTATCTTAGGGACACCTACGATATGATGGTGTTCATGCAAGGGGAGTGGACCCAATTGAGTACGTCACTTGGAAGGTTCATTGGAGTCATTAGAAGCTTGTGGGAAGAGCATTCAATGACTCTTGTGGAGCACTCTTGCATTTGGAGCCTTGCTTGCGGATTACATCACCTTGGATCTTGACATGTGTACCCTTGCAGTGTGGTACTCCACATGTGTGAACCTCCATGTATCTTTGTAGGTTGCTTACGAGGGCATAGACCTATATATGTATTGTTGGCCTCCCTTACTAAAACTTCTTGAAATACCTTTGCACCTTATATCTCGAATTGCCTAGTGGATTAGGGTTGTTAGGAAATAAAATATTGTTTGTTGTTTCTATTGTTTTGTTTATATTTTATTATGTCCTTGAGATTGAAATTTCACATGGTTGAGATATAGGAAGCCTCTGGGAAAGAGGTAATTTTTTACTTGCAAAGCATTGTTGTCATTTTGTCGGGAAATTTCGACAATTTGATCTTAGGAGGGAGAGTAATAATATTTCATAATGTTATAAATGTGGAACAAGAAATCAGAATTTGAAGGACTTTAAGGACTAATGGTAGAAAATTAGGGGAATTCTTAGACTTAGGGAATAGTTGTGGCCTTGAGAGGATGAACGTTATAGTGAAGATCTACACTGAACTAAATTTAGAGGAAGGTTTACTAGATAGCGTTGATGTGGAAAATAAGAGTTTTCCCTACCAACAATCTTTAGATTATGTTAGCATTCCTTCAAATGTTTGTTTTTTTCATATTTATGGACAACTCAAGAAGGATTGTCCATTGATGGGAAAGAAAAACAAAGAGGTTGAGGAAGTAGGGATTTTCAACTTATCGAAGCCTATAAGTAGTTCGTGTGTCATTTTTGAGGGCCATGCTATGAATCCAAGCAAGGGATTTAAGGGTTACAAAAAACACACCCCTTCAAATGATTGTTTAGGTAGAGCACCTAGGATTAATACTCCTTTAAAAGTTATGGATTGTAATGTTTGTGTCCCCTTTTGTAGCCTTATGGAGGAAAACAGGACAATTTTTTGTCTTCTTCTTCTTCTTTCCATTGGCTAGGATTCATTTAGATCCTTTACCACATTTTCCCTTTCATATGACCTTATTTTAGCTTATTCAAAATAACTTATACATATTGGGTCATCAACCCTTGGCTCATCCTCTGGAATTCATAGCCATTAGGCCACTTCAAAATATCAAAGGGACATTGTTCAAAATGGCCTAATGAACTATCATGGCTCCTTAAAATGTCAAAAAGAAAAACATCTTTTTATATGCCTCGATACTTTTTAAAGGATTGAAGGAACATATCTTTTTATATACCTTGATGGGGATTTGGAAATATCAAAGAAACACGTCTTTTCACATGCCCCTATGAACCATCAAGGTTTTTCAAAAGATTGTAAGGAACACATCTTTCAATATATGTTGATGAATCACCAAGGCTCTTCAAATGACATATCTTTTGATATGCCTCAATGTACTCCAAGGCTCCTTAAAAGATTGAAAGGAACACATAGTTTGATATGCCTTGACTAACCATTGAAGCTCTTTAAATGATTGAATAAATAGATATTTCAATCTGCCTTGTTAAACCATCGAGGCTCACTGAAAGATCAAAAGGAACACAACTTTTGATTGTGAAGTTTTTGGCTACCGAGAAGGTGTAATTAACCCAATTACTTATTTATTGTTACTTATTCACAACACATCAATTTTTCTACTGAAAGTAACAAGTACTAACATAAACAACACCAACCACAAAATAGAATTACTAGAAATATATGAGAAACCAATCACAATATTTTCACAAATATTTTAGACAAAGTGTCCCTAGAAAAACCCTAATGTGGGGCAAACCTATTTTCAGATATGATGGTTTTTTATCAATATCTTCAAAAAAAAAACTGCTATTGAGAAATGAAATTGCTTGCTTGACACTCGCAAAGCTTTGAAAATATTTATCTCCACATTTGAGCAAATCTAACTAAAAAACTACATTGTTTCCCTCTACAAATCAACTCGGCCCTTTCCTGTAATTCACACTCCCTTCTCACAATTGCACTAGCTAACTAGGAACTCGAATTTCCCTTCCCAACAAAAAACTTTGCCTTTGGGAAATCGATCTAGCAAGTTATATTGTGTTCAACAACTCGCACAAGCCACTCGCACTACCTCTAGTAATTTGCGCTAGCAATTGGCAACTTGATCTGGACCTCTCGCAACTTGCACTAATAAACTGCCAAACTCAGACTACCAAACTTGACCTCCTTTTGAAAAAATAATTCGACTTTAATAAACTCCCTTTGAAACTCGGAAACTATAAATCAATTTGATGAAGAATAACCCTAGAAATATCTCTCCTCAATCATTTTTGTTGAAACCCTCTAGTTTCTTCTGAAAATCACCCACTAGAATGATCTCTATGATTTGATATATCTCCAATGTTGCTCATTGAACTCCCTTAATAATCTCTCATTAACGAATGAATGGCCATGATTAGAAGTTCACTTGATCCAATCATGGCTAATATCAACTAAGAAACTTTCTACAAGATTCTAGAGGTAAATCAATCTTATCCCAACTTAAGTCAATTAATTATTCACCTTCCCTAAGTTAGACTTAGGAAATATTTTAAAAAATCACTAATTGACATAATTAAGATATTTTCCCTATGTGAAACTTAGGAAAAATTACATGGGCTTGCAAATAATTAAATCCTTTGTGTTCCTAGATTTAATGACGCCTCTCAAGATTCTAACACTTATCTGAGCCACAAAATCTAACACTCCATCTTAGCGGAAGGTGTTCTCCACAACACCCGACTTATCCCTAAAGAAAACAAGCTTTCCTTTACCCAAGGCGTTCATCATAATACCTGCAACTTGTTGATATGTGGGAACATATTATAGTCGAACTTATCCATGTTGTACACAATCCCTGATGAAATGGCATCTAATGTCAATGTGCTTCGACCTATCATGTAACACTAGAATCTCACTAGCCCCAAGGGTTAGCCCAACTGGTCAAGTCGTGCCTCGCTAAAACAGGAGGTCACAGGGTCGATTCTACCCGAAAGCCCTTGGGGTTAAGTCTGTGATGGCCGAGGGGTGTGATCCTCGAGATCAGCCCTAGTTATTTCATGGACGTAGCCTGCACCCCCTGACCATGGATGTACGTGAACCACCCAGGAAAAAAAAAAAAAAACACTAGAATCTCATATAGCTTGACGCAACACTGATTATCACAGTAGAAACTGGTAGACTCCATCCTCTGACCAAATAATGCCACTAACAGCTTTTGAAGTCATATGTCCTCACATGTAGCCATGTTTGTTGCCATGTATCTTGCTTCTACATAGCTTAATGTGTTGACTTATGCTTCCTATTGTACAAAGAGATAACCCTTGATCCCATGTTGAGGCAACACCCTGAAGTGGTTTTCTTGTCCACTACATTACATGCCCAAGCTGCATCAGTATATCCCATCAACCTAACACTATCACCTTGAGTATACCTCAACCCCTACTCAATTGTACCTTGAAGATATCGCATCACATGCATTGTTGTTGTCTAATGCACCCT
Organism: Pinus taeda; assembly: GCA_000404065.3. NCBI lineage: Eukaryota > Viridiplantae > Streptophyta > Pinopsida > Pinales > Pinaceae > Pinus > Pinus taeda. Next base: position 105,812 of record APFE031696861.1, read on the forward strand.
ATTTGGTTCCACCATGAATTGACTAAGAGTGTTGTCTGCAAAGCAAATGTTCAGCCTTATGTTGACCATATACATGAAAGAGAGAATAAGTTGTCTATATAAGGTGGTTCCATTGCCTCCTGCTTAAATGCATTAATCTTCTTCCAATTAGCTATCATAAGATAGACATGGGTCTACAGTCAAACATCCTGAATTTCTTCAAGATATCCATAGCATATCTCCCTTGACCAAGGAAAATCTCCCCATATGTCTGCACCTCGAGTCCTAGAAAATAGTGCATCTACTCCAAGTACTTCTTCTTGAACTTTGTTGCTAAGTCTCTCTTATAGTCCTTCATGAGCCCTGGTGACCCAGTCAAAAATTAAATCATCCACGCATAAAATGAGAATGAGTGGTTCACCTCAAACCCTGAGATAATAGAGTTTTGAATCTACCTCACTCTTCACAAAGCCCATTTTCTGCAAGTAGTTTTCAATCCGACCATATCACACTTTGGGAGCTTGCTTGAGTCAATATAACACTCTCTTAAAATTGCATACATAGGTCTCCCTCCCACGCGTCTCAAAACCCTCTGATTGTTCGATGTACGCCTCCTCCTCTATAACTCTATTCATGAACGCCATCTTAACATCCATTTGATGAATGTACCATCCCATCTATGCTACAAGTGAGATCACTGCCCTAATGGAAGTATACTTGTCCACTGGAGAAAATGTCTCCTCATAATCCATTCCTTCTTTCTAAGAGAACCCCTTAGCTATAGACTTTGCCTTAAACTTTTGAACACCACCATATGTCGCATTCTTGATCTTATAGATCCAGTGGGAACCAATAACTACCATGTCCAATGGTCTAAGCACCACCTCCTAAACATTGTTTTGCATGATGAAGTTGTACTCCACCATCACATCTTGCCACACTCGATGTTGTGCAACCTCCTGATAGTTGGAAGGTTCATTATCAATGAGCTCACTCATCAATGCCTTATGCCCTTAATATCTCTTTGGTGGTCTCTTGTACTTGGCGCTTGATCTAGGAGCTCCCACAAAATCCTACACATCTCTCAATGTCCAAATCACCTCTAAATTTCTTCTCCCACTTATGGTGGATGGAGCTTCAAGCTCCTCATCTTGTTGTTGCTTCTCCACATGTTGTGAACTCCCTTATGCACCTATATTTGTGCTCGTACTAGTCATTGTACTTGTACTAGCGCCCTGAGCCTAAGATTCCTATTTAACCCTTGAAGCTTATGCTAGCTAATTCTAATTAACTATTGGTAACTTACAAGATCTCTTGAAGGATTTCTCTTATTGGAACTTTATGTTCTGACTCATGAAGATCCTTTTGCTACCTAGAATGTATATCTTGTATGCCTTTGAGGTTTTGTTGTAGCCAATGAAATGCCCCTTCTTGGCAGTTGAATCAATCTTGATGTGCTTCTCATCTAGAATGTGACAATATGTGATACTGCCAAAATTCATAAAGTGTTCGACTTTTGGCTTATTCCTTGTAAATGCTTCCTTAGGTGTCATCTTTCCCAAAACCTTGTGCAAGACCCTATTCTGACTATAAATAGTTGTGTTACATGTCTCTGCCCAAAGATATCTACGCATGTACTAATCATATAACATGGACCTTATTTATCCAAATATCATCTTGTTCTTTCTCTATGCAACCCCATTTTGCTCCGAGTTGTATGGATTTGTCCATTCCCTCTTAATTCCTTCCTTCACACGGGAATCCTTAAAGGATTTCTCAATGTACTTGCCTCCATTATTTATCCGAAAAACCTTTATCTTCATGCCTATCGAGTTCTCCACAAGAGCCTTAAACTCTTGGAAGGGACTGAAGACTTCATCCCTTGTGTTCAAGAGTAAATCCAAGTCTTCCTAAAGAAGTCATTAATAAAGGTCACGAAATACTCATAACCCTTGAGAGACTTAGCGAACAATGGACCACAAATATCAGAATGTATCGGGTTTAGAACACTCTTGGCTCTATTATCACTCCTTGGAAATGCTTCCTTTTGCAAACTTTCCAAGTACGCACCCTCTATGCAAATCATCATGTTTTGTGCTCACTTATGGAACACATGTCACAGTCTCTCTGAAACCTTAAGTGTTTCATGATAGATATTACCCATACTCATATGTCATAACTCTCTCATATCTCTATTATTGTTGTCGCTCACTAGTGCCTTTTGGAGTGTCCAACTATAACCTGTACAACTTGTTGCTTCTTACCCCAATTCCTTTACTGACTTCCAATCTTGGTGTTTCACATACACCTTTTGTCGTCGAAAGTATGCATCATACCCCTTATCCTAAAGAGAAAAAACAAAAATCAAGTCCATTGCTAAACCTGACACACGTAACACATTTATAACATGAGTACTCTTGCTCGACTCCCCCTGAAATGTAATTGTCCCTCCCAAGTGGAGTACACTTGGACTTATTTCCCATTTGAACCAGGAAGACTATATCCTCTTCTTAGTAGCTAGAGAAATACTCTCTAACCCTTTTCATATGACATGACTCCCCGTTGTCAATATACCAGACTCCTATGGTGGTTGAAATGGATAAACAATCTATGAGATAAAACCCATCATCTAATCTTAAATATAACTCATGAATATCCGTTGGAGCTATTGTTTGCTTATTCTTCTTCTTCTTGTCACCCTTCTTCCTATTCGACATTGACTAACACAGTGTCCATGATGACTACATTCAAAACACTTGATTTTACTCAATTCCTTCTTTTTCTTCTCTCCCTTGGAGTTAGGCCCTTTGCTTGAGCCCTTCTTAGATTTTCCCTTTCCTATAAGAGCAACATTCTCATAATCCTCATGCTTTTGGATTTTACTATTGTTGCCACTGAGAAGGCTCAACCTAAGCTCTTTCTGAGTGAAGTTGCTCCATAAACGATCCCAATGAGGTAGGTCTTGTCATCCATTGATCACTTGGACAAACACACCCCACTGCTTTTAGAATCCATTAAAGGTAGTTCTCACGAGCTCATCATCATCTAGCATCTCTTTGCCAATTTCTAACTCATCCTTGACAAGTATGATATTGGTGAGGTAACTGACTATGCCTTCTCCCTTGTTCATATTGGTGTTTCTTATCTTCTCGCTCATGATCAACTCCTTGTTTATAGTAACATTCTGGAACAAATTCAAGATGGCATCCCACATCTTCTTGGTTGTATCTATTTTTTCAATATGGGGAACGATGTGATCTTTGGTCTCGTCATGGATAATATGCCTAGCCTTGGCATCCTTCTTGCAATAGGCCACTAACTATGTCAGATCTATCGGTATGACAACAACTATCGTAACATACTCCTTCATTCCATGCTTTTCCAACAATAATAAAATTATAGATTTCCATATACCAAATTTCAATGCACCATCAAGTCTATCTTAATCCCTCAATCTAGCTAAAGCCATTTCTAAAACCATCAAATAATAAACCCAAGAAAATCTAAATAGATCTGAAGAGAAAACTTGTGTGATAAAACCTTTGATTTCTCCTTCGAAACCCTCATGCTTAGATCACCAATAACCTTAGCGCTTCACAACTTTGCTACCATGTGAAATTTCTAGCTACGCCACAATTACACTAGCTAACTAGGAACTCATATTGTCCTTCTTGGAAATTCGCTCTGCCTCTGGGAAAATGATCTAGAAAGTTATATTGCATTCATCAGCTTGCACAGGCTACTCACATTACCTTTAGTAATTTGCACTAACAACTCGATCTAGACCTCTAACAACTCACATTGGTAAACTAGAAAACCCACACTAGCAAACTTGGCCTCCTGCATAAATAATTCAACCCTGATAAACTCCTTTAGAACTGAGAAAATTGAAATATATCCGATGAAGAATAACCCTAGAAACATCTCTCCTCAATCATTGTTTCTCAAACCCTCAAGTGTCTTTTGAAAATCACCCACTTGAATGATCTCTATGATCTATCTATCTCCAATGTTGCCCATTGATCTCCCTTTATAATCTCTCGTTCATGAATCAATGGCCATGATTAGAAGTTCATTTGATCTAATCAATGGCTTATATCAACTTAGAAACTTTCTACAAGCCTCTAGTGGTAAATCAATCTTATCCCAACTAATTTTAATTATTTATTCACTTTCCCAAAGTTAGACTTAAGAAATAATAATAATAAAACTCTATTTGACATAATTAAGATATTTTCATTATGTAAAACTTAGGAAAAATTACATGGGCTTGGATTTAATTAAATCCTTTGTGTTCTTAGCCTTGACATCATCTCTGAGACTAGAACATTTGTTCGAGCTACAAAATCTAATTTTGATATGCCCTAATGGTTCATTTCAACTCTTCAAAAGATTGAACCTCTTTTGAAAGTCATTGTCGAAGTTATCAAATCATACTCAACAAAGGGGTCTACACTCAATGCTAGTTCCATTATCTTTGAATATCCTTCATAGACTTGAAGGGCCTACTTCATATTGGTGATTAGCTTGTGGCCATGACAATTTGAATAACAACTAGAGCTGACATATGATCATTGCCATCCAACTTCGAATGCAAACATAAAGCTACACGTGTAATATATATTTCAACATAGATGCACTAAAGTAGTTGAAATTATAAATGTTCACATCCTATCATTGTAGAAGGTAATATGGTAAGAAAACCTCTTAGGGAATTCTTAATTACAAGGCATGCTTACAATCATACATATAGTACGTCAATTCATGAATTCCATTCCTAGTCAGAAATAAGCAACAAATATTAGCTTTAGAATTATGAACAATAATTTAGTACAACAAGTCATAGCAAACATGAAACACTTATCTTATGTACAAGGCAGTATAGTGAAACTAGTTGTTGGAAAACAATTTTCCAACCAACCACTGGTAATCCTCAATAAAATTTCAGACCCAATTTGAGCTATAAGACCATTATGGAGAAGTAAACATGTTATGGATACTCACGTCACTCACCCAACCCAATTTCTCTTATGCTCAACCAAGAAAATCAATATAGAATGATTAAAGTAGCCATCTATCTAGTTCAACCATGGCATTCCCTTCCATTGGTCACCCAACATAGGGAAGATAGTGCTTTAGGGATATTCTTTCCTTTAACACTCTTTATTGTGTGTGGAAGGAGTCCATCCTCTCGATCTCTTCCTTGTCCCCTCTCTCAACCTGTTGTTGACCCATATGGTTTACCTTTGTTAAAGCTAGAAAGGAATTACAAAGCTTGATATCCCTGTGTTATTCTTAAGCTAAAGTAGGCCAGTTATCACTGATTAAAGTACTATGAAATATTGACATGAGTTCATATGACTAGATGGTATATAATTTTTATTTTATTTTATTTCAAATAACCATTATTAAGGGTTTATTACGATATGGGGATCGTCTCAGCGTATTGTTTCTCTTTCGCAATTTTTGAATATGAATTCATTCCTAAAAATGTGACTCATGGCATAAAAGTGTTGTACATATGTATCATTTGTTGGCTTGTGAAAAGTTGAAAAAAAACTAATAATATATGATTATCTCACAATGCATGTTGGTCATAAATGTTATAATGTGAATTATAAAACAAGGTTGAAACAATGTATGAGGTAATAAAATATATATTAAAAGAGATATATGGCAAGTGGTATGTTGAAATAATATTTGACTACATGGAAAATTATATATTATATGGTTATACAACAAGGTGATATATGGTTATGTGGCACTTGGTATACCCATATGTGTGAACCTTGTGATGGCATTTGATAAAGGGTGTAAGCCATATCATACATCATATGAGTTTGAATGTGATTAAAGCACAACATTCAAATGTTTAAAGTATAACATATGGTATTCAAGTTTTGATATATGGTATTAAGGTTGATTGTAGTAATAAGGTTGGTAGTGGCATGCAACACATCAAGGTATGCATTGAATTGTGTTTAGTGGTGCATTATCGACACTGGTCTCCAGTTCACCCTATGCTCTTGAAGTTCATTAGGGTTAGTAAGCATGGTTCATTTGATCTTTAGATTGTTGAGCTCTGTTGTTAGTTTTGTATGTGAGGTTTATGAGTTGAACAAAGGTCCCAATTGTTGCACAATGAATTGTTGAAGGATATTTAAACTAAGAAACTACTCTACAACAAATGAAAAGCTTGGTTTGAAGGTGAGTGCACTATGTGGTTACATTGAGCATTATCGTAGCATGATTTTATTAGAAGGTGTTTTAGGTTAGCTTGGTTTAGTACAATATTATGAATTTGTCCTCTTATTTTCCTCCACTTAGAAAGATAAAATCATAGTTATTTTTCTCTATATGCATGTCTTGGTTTAATGTTTAAAAGGATAATTTTTCCTCAACCTATTTTTCATGCATTTCACTCATCTTTAAAATACGTTGTATATATCGTGGATGAGTTGTCTTTTGTGGAAAACAAAATTTTGACTATTGACATCATGTCTTGGTTCTCATCGACACACATTTTGTGGATTGCATTCACCCATACCCCCACTTTACACTTTGTTAAATCTACACAATTGACATTGTGCACTTTGCAATGACATAGTTATGTTAAGGTTGTAAACAAAATGTCAAAAGACTCAAAATGTTTTGCAAGTCAGGTTTAATATTAAGAGAAAACATTCTTTATTGTATCATGCACACCTTAAACAATCATCAACTAGTTTAAAGGGGTACTCAATGGTAAAAAAAGTAGTTGTTTTTTTTGTATGTTGGAGTTTAAAAGAACATTCACAAGTCAACACAATAAATCTTTGTATCATAGTTTTCTACTATTTGAAAAAAAATAAAAAGATGTTGGCATGTTGCATACCATGCTCACTCGGTTTTCAAATATGCTTTGAGTGGAAGTATTCATGATGGTGTTCTTTAGTTGAAAGGAAATTTTCGGTACAATTTTTTTTTTTTTTTTATCTCGTTTTTTTACAAATATCTTGCCTTGTTTAACTCATGGGGTTTGAGAATAATAATTGGTTGAAGATATAAGGGTTATGGCTTGAGCTATAGAGATTTCATTTAAAAAAATATTGAAACATATAGTGGTTTTGTTCATTCACTCATGCTTCTTAATTTCCATATATTTATACTGTTTGCGAAGATAAGAAATGATTGAGCTGAGATGCTTTGTGTGGTCATGTTTGAAGTGGATAATGTTCAAGATATTAACTATATGAGACCCCTTGTAATGACTCTTATTTACACCTTTATATATATGTATTATAATATATATATTATATAATATATATATATATATATATATTACCCATTATTATTCCTTTGATAGTTTCCACATGGGTGTGTGATTCGTAGATTGAAAAAGGGTATTCTTTTATTTTTTCTAAATATATAATCTAATGATCCGGGTTCCTTTAGCTACCAGAATCATCCAAGATCTTTTACTTTTGTGATGTTGTTAGAATTGCATTTGAAAGAGCATAAAAGAACACATATGCATGCTTAAGAAGAGGAAATTTGACAATGATCAACAAGTCAAAACACGAGACATTTTATAATAGAGTTTGTCTAGTGTGGACTTCATCTCTGGGCCCAGTGTCAAGATGGTGGAAGGCGTTTCATATATTGTTGGAAACGATGATGATGTACATGGAAGACTCTTTATCACAACAATGACATACACCCTCAAACAGGAGTGTCTTGTCTCTCCACAAGACGTTCCGCTTATAGGAATTCTCACTCAAGAAGGCTTCCTCTCAGCATGACAACTTAACATGATCTCACAAAATGTGGCAATGAGTATCCCTTGAACATAGTTACATGGGGATTTCAATAACAATACATATAAATACAAGCTAAATACATCTCACATAAGGTGGAAGTAATGATCCCGCAACATAACATCAAACAGGGATCTCAAACACGATACATCATCTCAACAATTATGAAGGAAAACATGACATGACTAATTCATGTACCTTCACCTCTAAAGTTGGCCGAAAAATGGAAGCCTCAGCTGCAAAAACTAACTACACCACAGAGTTTTTGTCGTTGAGTGGTGTAAAATCGACTATCCATTTGTCAAATTCTGACACTGTCAAAATATGGGACTTTAAGAATCTTTTAGATTCCCCGTGATTCTCCAAAGATTTTATTCTCTAGGCTGACTGGAGATCTGCAACTCAGATAAAAAATATGATCTCTCCATCATGATCCTTGTTAGATTCTGAGACTTTTGAGTGTAAACTCGGCTACATTTTGACTCTGTCAATTTTTAGCCTCCAAGGAATCTAGAAGATTCCCTCAAGATTCTTTAAAGATTATGCTCTATCGGGAATTTGAAATTGGCTGCTCATATAGTGATTTTCATTTCACCATCGCGTTCCCTGTGAATTTATGGTTAAAATGACTGTAAACTTCATATCATCCTGATGAAATAAAAATTTACCTCCCTTGAGAATCTTTCAGGCATCAAAGAATATTCTATGTAAGATTCGTCTAAAAAAGTGTGCCATCAATCTGCCTCCTGGAACTGCATCATGGTTCTGCACTGCTAAAAGTTCCACTCCGGGTTTCGCACCTGCTCATGGCTCCATTGCCCTTCAAATTCCTCCAATATGCCTTGACGTTCTCAAATCCACTCCAACCTCCTCCCCATTGGGCAATTGAAGTGGGTTTAAATAAATATTGTTGGGAAGATTTACCAACCATGAACCGTTGCCTCAATGGTTAAGTGTGGTGGTTGGCTAACAAAGGGTCGGAAGATCAAATATCACCCATTCCAAAATTGGCGCGCGGTTATAACTTTTGAAATGGTTAACATCATTTTCCCAACGGTTACAGTGCTATGGCATGTGTTTGATATGTAGTTTGTGGTAACTTTCGAGTTACGTGTTAGATGTTGTGTTTAAAATGGAGGTGCCCATTGGGGGTCGGCTCACGTTGGCCAGGTGAGCTCAACCCCCACCGACTCCCCTCCAATCCATGTCATGCCTTGTGGTGTGGCAGGTTCATTTTTAATGGCCCGTTATATGTGTGTTATGTTATATTTGAAACATAACAACCAACTAGTGGGGGTGGTGACCCGCCACCCTTATTTTATATATGTATATATATTTATATTTAATTTTTTTTTAATGACTATTATGGTCAATTTCAATTTTAACAAAAATAAGGGTCATTGGGCATTTTAAAGAGGCAACAATTTTGCCCGTTTCAGTGGCCAAATTCCGATGGCCGCTACCGATGCAATTTGTAGGTCCACTAACCTTGCCACTTGGCGAAGTCAACCCTGAATGTTGACTAGCCCTATCTCCTCCATGCGGACTTGGATTTGAGTGTCATTCGCATCATTACAATCAGGACAACGAGCACCTCACTCTGGTCCTGGTTTGAGAGAAATCTGACCACTTTTAATTTTGACCATATATGAGCCCTCTTAGGCTTTTGCATGTGTCTAGAGCCACCTAGATCATCCCTCCAAAAGCATGAAAATAATTTGCAACTACTTGGTACATTATCTGCACCACAAGTGTCTTGACAGGTCACCCGTCCATCTCCTTCACCTTTGTTCTCGGAGCCATAAGCGATGAACCGACACATGCATCCTCTACAAACCTGTAGTACAAAATTTTGCAATTTACATACTTAATTACATGACCAATTAATGACCCAAGCATCCCATACTTTCCACAAGTTTATAATGCATACTCTATGGTCAAGTTTACATCGAAATGGAAATGATATGCCAGCTAACAATATAAGGCCAAAGGATCTTGTTGCTTCAACAAGTGATGGAAAAACACATCATCACTTTTGTAATTTAAATAACAACCAATGATTTACAAAAATATGCCCATGACAAGCTAACACATCTAGAAAAACCATCTCTTACTTACCAAATTGAATGGGTCGTCTTCTTGTGGCAAATTCGCATGTCAAACAACCTTTCCAACTGGTTCATGTACGAACGCTTTGTCCTTAAGACATTGCTCTGGATGGAGCCTCCAACATGTGGCCCTTTGATGACCGCCTCTATTGCAATGACTGCAACAAGGCTTCTTCCTCTAGTCATTCTTAACATGCTTCCTCCCTTGATGTGGAGGAGTCCATTCACGCCTCATCCTCTTTCATGTTGCCATTCTCTTCTAGCGCTCAGCAATCACATGGTTATGTAAACCACAAAAACTACATATTTTTCGATGCCATGATTTATGTTCATCATTAACAACATGACTGTAATCAAAATGAACACTAGAATATTGAGACTTGTTATACCTTTCTTAGCTGTCTTTGGTGCCATTATGGCGACGAGAGCTTGCCTAAGCTCTTTCTCTGCAATGTGCACTGCCATGGGATGATGATGATGTGTTCCCATCATTCTCTTTCCTCGAGGGTTCCAACAATGTCTCGAAAGCTTCTGACACCTCTGAGAATTCTTCTTCAGTGTATCCCAAACCTACAAATCAATGTCTTTGCACAACCTCCAATGGTTGGGTAATTCCTTGGCCATTAACACCAAGTCCTCCTCCTTTGTACCCCATCTTAGTAAGGAGTCTCATGCCAGTTCTTGTAATCGATACCTCCACATTTCCAACAGAAATAATATCATGTGAAGGTGAAACTAAAGAGAAATCAACATTGTTTACCTCAATTGTTGATTCGGAAACAAGTGATGAGCGCTTCTCTAAGCCTTTGTTGCGCTTCAACTCCTCCAAGGCCTCTTTCGTGGCTCATAGCTGAAGCTGCAATCTTTGCTTCTCCTATTTCCCTTCTTGTAGAAGCCTCCTTAATTCAGCATGCTCTGCTTGAAGACTATGGTCGTTGCACTTGAATTATTCTAGGGCCTCTCCTGTGGCTCGTAACTAAAGCTACAATCATTGCTTCTCCTCTTTCTCTTCTCATAGAAGCATCTTCAATTCAGCGTTATCTACTTGAAGGTTTTGGTTAATCTCCTCATTCGAATGATGAGAAGATGATGAATTTACATTGGAAGGTGTGGATGTAGCATCGATCTCTATTCTTTCTTTCTCCCGTTCCTCATAAGCTTCATACATTATGTCCACCATTTTGGACATCCTTAGGAATGCATCATACATTTCTTTTTTATCCTCCATTGTTGCACGTTCAATTATTCACGCTCACAATTCACATCAGCGAGAAGACCGCTCTGATACCAAACTTGATCCGGGTTCCTTCAACTACCAGAATCATCCAAGATCTTTTACTTCTGTGATGTTGTTATAATTGCATTTAAAAGAGCATAAAAGAACACATATGCATGCTTAAGCAACAAGAAACATGACAAAAATAAATAAGTCAAAACACGAGACATTACATAACGGAGTTCGTCCAGTGTCGACTTCGTCTCTGTGCCCAGTGTCAAGCTGGTAGAGGTCGCTTCATATACTATTGGAAATGATGATGATGTACATGGAAGACTTTTTATCATAGCAATGACATAAACCCTCGAACAAGAGTGGCTTGTCTCTCCTCGAGACGTTCCGTTTACAAGAATTCTCACTCAAGAAGGCTTCCTCTCAACGTGACAACTTAACATGATCTCACAGAATGTTGTAACGAGTATCCCTTCAACATAGTTACACAGGGATCTCAACAACAAAACATAGAAATACAACACATAAGGTGGAAATAATGATCCCGCAACATAACATCAAACAAGGATCTCAAACATGATACATCATCTCAGCAATATGAAGGAAAACATGACATGACTGATTCATGTACCTTCACCTCTGAAGTTGGCCGAAAAATGGAAGCCTCAATTGCAAAAACTGACTACACCACTGAATTTTAGTCACTGAGAGGTGTAAAATCAACTATCGATTTGTCAAATTCCGACAGTATCAAAATATGGGTCTTTGGGAATCTTTCAGATTCCCTATGATTCTCCAAAGATTTTATTCTCAAGGCTGACTGGAGATCTGCAACTCAGATAAAAAATCTAATATTTTTGTCATGATCCTTGTGAGATTTTGAGACTTTTGAGTGCAAACTCGGTTGCATTCTGACTCTATCGATTTTCAACATTCAAGGAATCTGTAAGATTCCCTCAAGATTCTTTAAAGGTTCTACTCTATCCAGAATCTACAAGTCTGTTGATCATATGGTGATTCTAATTTTACCATCGCGTTCCTTGTAAATTTCTTGTTAAAATGGATATAAACTTCATATCATTTTTACGAAATAATAATTTACCTCCCCGAAGAATCTTTCAGGCATCAAAGAATATTCTTTGTAAGATTTGTCTCGAAAAGTGTGCCATCAATCTGCCTCTTGGTATTGCGTCATGGTTTCACAATGCTAAAATTTCTGCATTCTGAATTTTGCATATACTCATGGGTCCATTGGCCTTCGAATTCCTCCAATCCGCCTTGACGCTCTCAAATCTGCTCCGGCCACCTCCTCGTTGGGCAGTTGAAGTGGGTTTAAATCAATATCGTTGGGCGAATTTACCAACCATGAGTCGTTGGCTCAATGTTTAAGTGTGGCGGTTGGCTAACAAAGGGTTAAGAGATCAAATCCCTTCCCTTCCAAAATCGGCATGTAGTTATAGCTTTTGAAACGGTTAACATCATTTTCCCAATGGTTACATTGCTATAGCATGTGTTTGATATACAGTTTATGGTAACTTTAGAGTTACGTGCTAGGTGTTGTGTTTAAAATGGAGCCGCTCGTTGGGGGCCGGGCCACATTGGTCGGGCAAGTTCAACCCCTGCCGGCTCCCTCCAATCCATGTCGTACCGTGTGGTGTGGCGGGTCCATTTTTAATGGCCCACCATATGCGTGTTATGTTATATTTGAAACAATACAACCAATTGGTGGGGGTGGCGGGTCTGTTTTTAATAGCCCGCCATATGTGTGTTATGTTATATTTGAAACAATACAACTGACTGATAGGGGTGGCGTGTCTGTTTTTAATGGCCTGCCATATGTGTGTTATGTTATATTTGAAACAATACAACCGACTGGTGGGGGTGGCGGGGGTGATGGCCTGCCACCCCTATTTTATGTATATGCATTTTTTTTTTTTTTTTAATGACTATTATGGTCATTTTCAATGTTAACAAAAATAAGAGTCATTGGGCATTTTAAAGAAGCAACAATTTTGCCCATTCCAGTGGCCGAATTCTAGTGACCGTTGTCGGTGCAATTTGTAGGTCCATTAACTCTGCCACTTGGCCAAGTCAACCCTGAATATTGACTAGCCCTATCTCCTCCATACAGACTTGGATTTAAGTGTCATTTGCACTGTTGCAATCAGGGTGATAAGCACTTCGCTCTGGTCTTGGTTTGAGAGAAATATGACAACTTTTAATTTTAACCATTTATGAGCCCTCTTAGACTTTTGCATGTGTCTGGAGCCACCTGGATCATTCCTCCCCATTGAGGAACTTTTGATCCTCCCAAAGCATGAAAATAATCTGCAACTACTTGGTACATTGTCTGCACCACAAGTGTCCTGACAGGTCACCCTTCCTTCTCCTTCACCTTTGTTCTTCAAAGCCATAAACGACGAGCCAACACCTGCATCCTCTACAAACCTGCAGTACAATATTTTTCAAATTACATGACCAATTAATGACCAAAGCATCCCATACTTGCCACGATTTTATAACACATACTATGTGGTCAAGTTTACATCAAAATGGAAATGATACCCCAATTATCAATATAAGGCCAAAACATCTTGTTGCCTCAACAAGTGATGGAAAACACATCATCACTTTTGCAATTTAAATAACAACCAATGATTTCCAAAAATACGGCCATGATAAGCTAACACATTAGAAAAAACATCTCTCACTTATCAAAGTGAATGGGTCATCTTCATGTGGAGGATTCGCTTGTCAAACAACCTTTCCAACTGGTTCATGCATGAATGCTTTGTCCTTAAGACATTGCTCTCGATAGAGCCTCCAACATGTGGCCCTTTGATGATTGCTTCTATTGCAATGACTACAATAAGGCTTCTTCCTCCAAACCTGCTTAACATGCTTCCTCCCCTGATGTGGAGGATGCCTTTCATGCCTCATTCTCTTTTGTGCTGCCATTCTCTTCAAGGCAATCACATGATTATGTAAACTAAAAAAACTACATGTTTTTTGACACCATGATTTATGTTCATCATTAACAACATGATTTTAATCAAAATGAACACTAGAATACTTAGACTTATTATACCTTTCTTGGCTGTCTCCAGTGCCATTATGGCGATGAGAGCTTGCCTCAGCTCTTTCTCTTGCAATGTGCACTGCCATGGGATGATGGTGATATATTCCCATCTTTATCTTTCCTTGACAGTTCAAACAATGTCTCGGAAGATTCTGACACCTTTGAGCATTCTCCTTTGGTGTATCCAAAACCTACGAAACGGGGTCTCTGCACAACCTCCAATGGTTGAGTCATGCCTTGGCCATTAACACCGAGTCCTCCTCCTTTGTACCCCATCTTGGTGAGGAGTCTCATGTAAGTTCTTGTAATTGGTAGCTCCACATTTCCAACATAAATAACATCATGTGAAGGTGAAACTGAAGAGAAATCGACATTGTTTACCTCAATTGTTGATTCAGAAACAGGTGATGAGGGATTCTCTAAGACTTCGTTGCACTTCAACTCCTCCAAGGCCTCTTGCGTGGCTCGTGGTTGAAGCTGCAGTCTCTGCTTCTCCTCTTTCCCTTCTTGTAGAAGCCTCCTTAATTCAACATGCTTTATTGACTCTGGTTGTTGCGATTCAATTCTTCCAATCCCTCTCCCATGGATCAGAACTGAAGTTGCAATCGTTGCTTCTCCTTTTTCTCTTCTTGTAGAAGCATCTTAAATTCAACATTATCTTCTTGAAGGTTATGGTTGTATCTCCTCATTCAAATGATGAGAAGGCGATGCATTTACATTGGAAGGTGTGGATGGAGAATCATTATCTGCTCTTTCTCTCTCCCATTCCTCATAAGCTTCATACATTATGTCCACCATTTTGGACATCCTTATGAAGGCCTCATACATTTATTCATTATCCTCCATTGTTGCACATTCAATTGTTCACGCTTGCAATTCACATCAGCGAGAAGACCGCTCTGATACCAAACTTGATCCAGGTTCCTTTGGCTACCGGAATAATCCAAGATGTTTTACTTCTGTGATGTTGTTAGAATTGCATTTAAAAGAGCATAAAAGAACACAAATGCATGCTTAAGCAAGAGGAAACATGACAACGATCAACATGTCAAAACACAAGATATTTGATAACGGAGTTCATCCAGTGTGGACTTTGTCTCCGGGCCCGGTGTCAAGATGGTGGAGATTGCTTCATATACAACTAGAAATGATGATTATGTACATGGAATACTCTTTATCATAGCAATGACATACACCCTCAAGCAAGAGTGGCTTGTCTCTCCATGATACATTTTGTTTACAGGAATTCTCACTCAAGAAGGCTTCCTCTCAGCATGACAACTTAACATGATCTCACACAATGTGGCAATGAGTATCCCTTCAACATAGTCACATAGGGATCTCAACAACAATACATAGAAATACAATATAAATACATCTCACATAAGGTGGAAATAATGATCTCGCAACATAACATCAAACAGGGATCTCAAACATGATACATCATCTCAACAATTATGAAGGAAAACATGACATGACAGATTCATGTACCTTCACCTCTAAAGTTGGTCGAGAAATGGAAGGCTCAACTGCAAAAACTTACTGCACCATTGAATTTTTGTCGTTGAGAGGTGTAAAATCGACTATCCATTTGTCGAATTCCGACACTGTTAAAATATGGGTGATTGGGAATTTTTTAGATTCCCCGTGATTCTCCAAAGATTTTGTTCTCTAGGCTGACTGATGATGTGAAAATCAGATCATAAATCTGATCTTGTCATCATGATCCTTGTGAGATTCTGAGACTTTTGAGTGTAAACTCGTCTGCATTATGACTATGTCGATTTTTAGCATCCAAGGAATCTGGGAGATTCCTTTAAGATTCCTTAAAGATTCTGCTCTACCGGGAATCTACAAATATGTTGCTCATATGATGATTCTAATTTCACCATCACGTTCCCCGCGAATTTTTGGTTAAAATGACTGTAAACTTCATATCATTCTGACGAAATAAAAATTTACCTCCTCGGAGAATCTTTTAGGCATCAAAGAATATTCTTTGTAAGATTTGTCTCGAAAAGTATGCCATCAATCTGCCTCCTGGTACTGTGTCATGGTTCCTCGCTCCTCAAAGTTCCTCATTCCAGATTCTGCACCCGCTCATGGATCCATTGCCCTTCAAATTCCTCCAATCCGCCTTGACGCTCTCAAATCTTCTCCGGCCTCCTCCCCATTGGGAAATTGAAGTGGGTTTAAACAATATCGCTAGGCGAATTTACCAACCATGAGTTATTGGCTCAATGTCTACGTGTGGCAGTTGGCTAACAAAGGGTCGGGTTATCAAATCCCTCCCCTTCCAAAATCAACGTGCAGTTATAACTTTTGAAACGATTAACATCATTTTCCCAACAATTACATTGCTATGGCATGTGTTTGATATGCGGTTTGTGGTAACTTTGGAGTTATGTGTTAGATGTTGTGTTTAAAATGAAGCTTCTCATTGGGGGTCGATCCACATTGGTCGGGCGAGTTCAACCCCCGTCGGCTCCCCTCAATCCATGTCGTGCCATGTGGTGTGGCAGGTTCATTTTTAATGGCCTGCCATATGTGTGTTATGTTATATTTGAAACAATACAACCGACTGGTGGGGGTGGTGGAACCCTATTTTATATATATGTATTTTTGTTTTTGTTTTTAATGACTATTATGGTCATTTTCAATCTTAACGAAAATAAGTGTCATTGGGCATTTTAAAGGGGCAACAATTTTGCCCGTTTCAATGGTAGGATTTCGGTGACCATTGCCAGTGCAATTTGTAGGTCCATTAACCCTGCCACTTGTCCAAGTCAACCTTGAATATTGACTAGCCCTATCTCCTCCGTACGGACTTGGATTTGAGTGTCATTTGGATTGTTGCAGTCATGGCGACGAGCACTTCGCTCTGGTCTTGGTTCGAGAGAAATCTGACCACTTTTAATTTTTACCATTTATGAGTCCTCTTAGACTTTTGCATGTGTCAGGAGCCACCTGGATCATTCCTCCCCACTAAGAATATTTTGGTCCTCAAAAAGCATGAAAATAATATGCAACTACTTGGTACATTGTCTGCACCACAAGTGTCCTGACAGATCACCCTTCCTTCTCCTTCACCCTTGTTTTTCGAAGCCATAAGCAATGAGTCGACACCTACATCCTCTACAAACCTGTAGTACAATATTTTGCAAATTACATGCTTAATTACATGACCAATTAATGACCCAAGCATCCCATACTTGCCATGAGTTTATAACACATACTATGTGGTCAAGTTTACATCAAAATGGAATTATACCCCAGCTATCAATATAAGGCCAAAACATCTTGTTGCTTCAACAAGTGATGGAAAACACATCGTCACTTTTACAATTTAAATAACAAATAATGATTTACAAATATATGGCCATAACAAGCTAACACATCTAGAAAAACCATCTCTCACTTATCAAAGTGAATGGGTCATCTTCCTATGGCGGATCCGCTTGTCAAACAACCTTTCCAACTGGTTCATACACAAACACTTTGTCCTTAAGACGTTGCTCTGGATGGAGGCTCCAACACATGGCCCTTTGATGACCACCTATGTTATAATGTTGCAATAAGGCTTCTTCCTCCATACCTGTTTGACATGCTTCATCCCCTGATGTGGAGGAGGCCTTTCACGCCTCATCCTCTTTCATGCTGCCATTCTCTTCCAACAATGAACAATCACATGGTTATGTAAACCACAAAAACTACATGTTTTTTAATGCCATGATTTATGTTCATCATTAACAACATGATTGTAATCAAAATGAGCACTAGAATACTGAGATTTGTTATACCTTTTTCTAGATGTCTTTGGTACCATTATGGCGATGAGAGATTGCCTCAACACTTTCTTTGCAATGTTCACTGCCATGGGATGCTACTGATGTGTTCCCATCATTCTCTTTCCTCGACGGTTCCAACAATGTCTTGGAAGATTCTGACACCCTTGAGCATTCTCCTTTGGTGTATCCGAAACTTATGAATCAATGTATATGCACAACCTCCAATGGCTGAGTCATGCCTTGGCCATTAACACGAATTCCTCCTCCTTTGTACCCCATCTTGGTAAGGAATCTCATGCCAGTTCTTGTAATCAATACCTCCACAATTCCAACAGAAATAACATCATGTGAAGGTGAAACTGAAGAGAAATCAACATTGTTTACCTCAATTGTTGATTCAGAAACAGGTGGTGAGGGCTTCTCTAAGCCTTCGTTACGCTTCAACTCCTCGAAGGCGTCTTTCGTGGCTCGTAGTTGAAGCTGCAATCTCTACTTCTATTTCCCTTCTTGTAGAAACCTCCTTAATTCAACATGCTCTACTTGAAGACTCTGGTCATTGCACTTCAATTCTTCTAGGGCCTCTCCCGACATTATGTCCACTTTTTTGGACATCCTTACGAAGGCCTCATACATTTCCTTTTTATCCTCCATTGTTGCATGCCCAATTGTTCACACTTAGAATTCACATTGGCAAGAAGGTCGTCTAATACAATACTTGATCACGATTCCTTCAGCTACGAGAATCATCCAAGATCTTTTACTTATGTGATGTTGTTATAATTGCATTTAAAAGAGCATAAAAGAACACATATGCATGCTTAAGAAAGAGGAAACATGACAATGATCAGCAAGTCAAAACACAAGACATTTGATAATGGATTTCGTCAAGTGTGGAATTCGTATCCGAGTCAGGTGTCAAGGTGGTGGAGGTTGCTTCATATACTGCTTGAAATGATGATGATGTACATGGAAGACTCTTTATCATAGCAATGGCATACACCCTCAAACAAGAGTGGCTTGTCTCTCAATGAGACGTTCCACTTACAGGATTTCTCACTCAAGAAGGCTTCCTCTCAAAATGAAAACTTAGCATCATCTCAGACAATGTAGAAATGAGTATCCCTTCAACATAGTTACACAGGGATCTCAACAACAATACATAGAAATACACGCTAAATACATCTCACATAAGGTGGAAATAATGATCCTGTAACATAACATCAAACATGGATCTCAAACATGATACATCATCTCAGCAATTATGAAGGAAAACATGACATGATTGATTCATGTACCCTCACCTCTGAATTTGGCTGAAAAATGGAAGGCTCAGCCACAAAAACCGATTGCACCACTGAATTTCTGTTGTCGAGAGGTGTAAAATTGACTATCCATTTGTCGAATTCCGACACTGTCAAAATCTGGGTCTTTGGGAATCTTTTAGATTCCCCATGGTTCCCCAAAGATTATGTCCTCTGGGATGACTAGAGATCTACAACTCATATAAAAAATCTGATTTCAATATCATAATCATTCTGAGATTCTCAGACTTAGGAGTGTAAACTCGGTTGCATTCTGACTCTGTCGATTTTCAACCTCCAAGGAGTTTGGAAGGTTCCCTCAAGATTCTGCTTCGCTGGGAATATGCAAATTTGTTGCTCATATGGTGATTCTGATTTCACTATCGTGTTCCCTGCGAATTTCTAGTTAAAATGACTGTAAACTTCATATCATTCTGACGAAATAAAAATTTACCTCCCCAAAGAATCTTTCAGGCATCAAAGGATATTCTTTGTAAGATTTGTCTCGAAAAGCGTGCCATCAATCTGCCTCCTAGCACTGCATCATGGTTCCTCGCTGCTCAAAGTTCCACATTCCAAATTCTGTACCCACTCATGGCTCCATTGGCCTTCGAATTCCTCCAATCTACCTTGACACTCTCAAATCTGCTCTGGCCTCCTCCCCATTGGGCAATTGAAGTGGGTTTAAAGCAATATTGCTGGGTGGATTTATCAACCATGAGTTGTTGGCTCAATGGCTAATTGTGGCGGTTGGATAACAAAGGGTCAGGAGATCAAATCCCTCCCCTTCCAAAATCGGTGCGCAGTTATAAGTTTTGAAACGGCTAACATCATTTTCCCGACGGTTACGGTGCTATGGCATGTGTTTGATATGCGGTTTGTGGTAACTTTGGAGTTACGTGTTAGATGTTGTGTTTAAAATGGAGCTACCTGTTGGGGGCCGGCCCACATTGGTTGGGCGAGTTCAACCCTCGCCGGCTCCCCTCCAATCCATGTCATGCCATATGGTGTGGCAGGTCCGTTTTTAATGGCTCGTCATATGTGTGTTATGTTATATTTGAAACAATACAACCGACTAGTGGGGGTGGTGGCCTGCCACCCCTATTTTATATATATGTATTTTTTTGTTTTGTTTTTAATGACTGTTATGGTCATTTGCAATTTTAATGAAAATAAGGGTCATTGGACATTTTAAAAAGGCAACAATTTTGCACGTTCCAGTGGTCGGATTCCGGTTGCTGTTGTCGGTGCAATTTGTAGGTCCATTAACCTTGCCACTTGGCCAAGTCAACCCTGAATGTTGACTAGCTCTATCTCCTCCATACGGACTTGGATTTGTGTGTCATTTGCACCGTTGCAGTCCGGGCGACGAGCACTTCGCTCTGGTCCTGGTTCAAGAGAAATCTGACCTCTTTTAATTTTTACCATTTATGAGCCCTCTTAGACTTTTGCATGTGTCTGGAGCCACCTGGACCATTACTCCCCACTGAGGATCTTTTGGTCCTCCAAAAGCATGAAAATAATATGCAACTACTTGGTACATTGTCTGCACCATAAGTGCCCTGACAGGTCACCCTTCCTTCTCCTTCACCTTTGTTCTTCGGAGCCATAAGCGATGAGCCAACACCTGCATCCTCTGCAAACCTGTAGTACAATATTTTGCAAATTACATGCTTAATTACATGACCAATTAATGACCCAAGCATCCCATACTTGCCACGAGTTTATAACACATACTCTGTGGTCAAGTTTACATCAAAATGGAAAGCTTCAACAAGTGATGAAAAACACATCATCACTTTTGCAATTTAAATAACAACCAATGATTTACAAAAAAACGGCCATGACAAGCTAACACATCTAGAAAAACCATCTCTCACTTATCAAAGTGAATGGGTCATCTTCCTGTGGTGGATTCGCTTGTCAAACAAACTTTCCAATTGGTTCATGCACAAACGCTTTGTCCTTAAGACATTGCTCTAGATGGAGCCTCCAACATGTGGCCCTTTGATGACCGCCTCTATTATAATGACTGGAATAAGGCTTCTTCCTCCAGACCTGCTTAACATGCTTCCTCCCCTGATGTGGAGGAGGCCTTTCACGCCTCATCCTCTTTCGTGTTTCCATTCTCTTCCAGTAGTCAGCAATCACATAATTATGTAAACCACAAAAACTACATGTTTTTTGATGCCATAATTTATGTTAATCATTAACAACATTATTGTAATCAAAATGAACACTACAATACTAAGACTTGTTATACCTTTCTTGCCTCTGGTTGCCTCTGGTGCCATTATGGCGATGAGAGCTTGCCTCAACTCTTTCTCTATAATGTGCATTGCCATGGGATGATGGTGATGTGTTCCCATCATTCTCTTGCCTTGATGGTTCCAACAATGTCTCAGAAGATTTTGACACCCTTGAGCATTCTCCTTTGGTGTATCCGAAACCTGCGAATCGAGGGTCTCTGCACAACCTCCAATGGCTGATTCATGCCTTGGCCATTAACACCAATTCCTCCTCCTTTGTACCCCATCTTGGTAAGGAGTCTCATGCCCTTTTAATCATTACCTCCACAATTCCAACAAAAATAACATCACGTGAAGGTGAAATGGAAGAGCAATCAACATTGTTTACCTCAATTGTTGATTCAGAAAAAGGTGATGAGGGCTTCTCTAAGCCTTTTTTGCGCTTCAACTCCTCTAAGGCTACTTTCGTGGCTCGTAGCTGAAGCTGTAGTCACTTTGTAATATCTGCTTCTCCTCTTTCCCTTCTTGTAGAAGCCTCATTAATTCAACATGCTCTGCTTGAAGACTCTGGTCGTTGTGCTTCAATTCTTCCAGGGCCTCTCCCACGGCTCACAACTGAAGCTGTAATCGTTGCTTCTCCTCTTTCTCTTATCATAGAAGCATCTTCAATTCAACATTATCTGCTTGAATGTTATGGTTGTATCTCCTCATTCGAATGATGAGAAGACGATGAAGACGATGAATGTACATTGGAAGGTGTGGATGGAGCATCATTCTTTGCTCTTGCTTTCTCTCGTTCCTCATAAGATTCATACATTATCTCCACCATTTTGGACATCCTTAGGAAGGCATCATACATTTCTTTTTTATCCTCCATTGTTGCACGTTCAATTTTTCACGCTTGCAATTCACATCAGCAAGAAGACCACCCTGATACCAAACTTGATTTAGGTTCCTTCAGCTACCAGAATCATCCAAGATCTTTTACTTCTATGATGTTGTTGGAATTGCATTTACAAGAGCATAAAATAACACATATGCATGCTTAAGTAAGAGGAAACACAACAATGATCAACAAGTCAAAACACAAGACATTTGATAATGGATTTCGTCCAGTGTGGACTTCATATCTGGGCTCGGCATTAAGATGGTGAAGGTCGCTTCGTATACTGCTTGAAATGATGATGATGTCCATTGAAGACTCTTTATCATAGCAATGGCATACACCCTCAAACAAGAGTGGTTTGTCTCTCCACAAGACGTTCCGCTTACAGGAATTCTCACTCAAGAAGGCTTTGTCTCAACATGACAACTTAACATGATCTCACACAATGTGGCAATGAGTATCCCTTCAACATAGCTACACAAGGATCTCAACAACAATACATAGAAATACAAGCTAAATACATCTCACATAAGGTGGAAATAGTGATCCCGCAACACAACATCAAACATGGATCTCAAACATGATACATCAGGCAGATGATGAGATCAGTTAAGGATAAAATTGATCATCAACAACTCAAAGGAGTGTACAAAATTGATTGCTCATGTGGCAAAAGTTATATTGGGGAAACAGGGAGATCTCTGAAAACAAGACTAAAAGAGCACGCAGCTGACATAAGAAATGAGAGATCACGTACATCTGCCCTTGCTGAGCACTCGTCCAAGACCAAGCATTAGATGTGTTTAGAAGACGCCAAGGTAATTGCAAAAGAGGATAACTATCACAAGAGGAAAATCAGAGAGGCCATTGAAATTAGAAAGTTTCCGCAAAACCTCAACAGGGACAATGGGAGTGAAATCAGTGAAAATTGGGTTACCCTCATCAGACAAATTAACCCCCCGGGATACTCGGAAGCATGAAAATTGGTCCTTCACTTCGAAACTGCGATTAATTAATTAATTAAAAAATATAAAAATATAAATATAAATATAATATAATTAAATGATAATTAATAACAAAT
>APFE031696861.1:129842-145922 GCA_000404065.3 Pinus taeda
TTAATTAATTAAATTTCTTAAAATCAAGTGTCGGCCTTTTATATAAAAATTAGGGTTCTTGGTTTATTTATTTCCAGGTTCTTGTCTTCTTCTCTCAACAATCGCTCATTCATTTTCTATCTTTCAAATTTGTCCTGATGATGGACCCCCTTTGGGGTTTGAAACGTCGACTCAATGAACAAAAGACTGTGGACAATCCGAATCATACCGCTTCAAAAAACTTCCACAGAAGCCTAAAATCTAACATCATCTCAACAATTATGATGGAAAACATGACATGACTGATTCAAGTACCTTCACCTCTGAATTTGGCCAAAAAAAGGAAGGATGAGTTGCAAAAACTGACTACACCACTGAATTTCTGTCATCAAGAGGTGTAAATTTGACTATCCATTTGTCGAATTCTAACACTGTCAAAATCTTGGTCTTTTGGAATCTTTTAGATTCCCCATGATTCTCCAAAGGTTCTCGTTTTTGGGATGACTAGAGATCTGCAACTCATATAACAAATATGATCTTGCCATCATGATCCTTGTGATATTATGAGACTTAGGAGTGTAAACTCGGCTGCATTATGACTTTGTTGATTTTCAGCCTCCAAGGAATCTGGAAAATTCCCTCCAGATTCTTTAAAGATTCTTCCTTGCCAGGAATCTGCAAATCTACTGATCATATGGTGATTCTTATTTCACCATCATGTTCCCTGTGAATTTCTGGTTAAAATGATTGTAAACTTCATATCATTCAAATGAAATAAAAATTTACCTCCTCGGAGAATCTTTTAGGCATCAAAGAATATTCTCTATAAGATTTTTCTCATAAAGCGTGCCATCAATCTCCCTCCTTGGATTGTGTCATGGTCCTTCATTGTTCAAAGTTTCACATTACAAGTTCCGCACCCACTCATGGTTCCATTGGCCTTTGAATTCCTATAATCCGACTTAACGCTCTCAAATCCGCTCCGGCCTCCTCCCCGTTGGATAATTGAAGAAGGTTTAAATAAATATTGTTGGGTGGATTTATCAAGCATGAGCCATTGGCTCAATGGCTACGTGTGGTGGTTGGCTAACAAAGGGTTGGGAGATCAGATCCCGCCCCTTCCAAATTTGGCGCGTGGTTATAACTTTTGAAATGGTTAACATCATTTTCCCAATAGTTACGATGCTATGGCTTGTGTTTGATATGTGGTTTGTGGTAACTTTGGAGTTACATGTTAGATGTTGTGTTTAAAATGGAGCCCCCAGTTGGGGGCCAGCCCACGTTGGCCGTGCGAGTTCAACCCTTGTCGGCTCCCCTCCAATCCATGTCGTGCCATGTGGTGTGGTGGGTCAATTTTTAATGGCCCACCATATGCGCGTTATGATATATTTGAAACAATACAACCGACCAGTGGGGGTTTCGGGGGTGGTGGCCTGCCACCCCTATTTTATATATATGTATTTTTTTTTAATTACTATTATGGTTATTTTCAATTTTAACGAAAATAAGGGTCATTGGGCATTTTAAAGAGGCAACAATTTTGCCTATTCTAGTGCCCGCTGTCGGTGCAATTTGTAGGTCCATTAAACCTGCCACTTGGCCAAGTCAACCATGAACATTGGCGAGCCCTATCTCCTCCATAAACACTTAGATTTGAGTGTCGTTCGCACCATTGCAATCACGACGACGAGCACTTCGCTCTGTTCCTAGTTTGAGAGAAATATGACCACTTTTAATTTTGACCATTTATGTGCCCTCTTAAACTTTTGCATGTGTCTGGAGCCACCTGGGTCATTCCTCCCCACTGAGGAGCTTTTGGTCCTCCAAAAGCATGAAAATAATCTGCAACTGCTTAGTACACTGTCTACACCACAAGTATCTTGACAGGTCACCCTTCCTTCTCCTTCACCTTTGTTCTTCGGAGCCATAAGCGATGAGCAGACACTTGCATTCTCGAAAAACCTGTTGTACAATATTTTGAAAATTGCACGACCAATTAATGACCCAAGCATCCCATACTTTCCACGAGTTTATAACACATACTCCGTGGCCAATTTTACATCAAAATGGAATTATACCCCACCTATCAATATAAGGCCAAAACATCTTGTTGCTTCAACAAGTGATGAAAAACACATAATCACTTTTTCAATTTAAATAACAACCAATGATTTACAAAAATACAACCATGACAAGCTAACACATCTAGAAAAACCATCTCTCACTTATCAAAGTGAATGGGTCATCTTCCTGTGGTGGATTTGCTTGTTAAACAACCTTTCCAACTGGTTCATGCACGAACGCTTTGTCCTTAAGACGTTGCTCTGGATGGAGCCTCCAACATGTGGCCTTTTGATGACTACCTTTGTTGCAATGAATGCAATAAGGCTTCTTTGTCCATACCTGCTTAACATGCTTCATCCCTTAATTTGGAGGAGGCTTTTCACACCTCATCCTATTTCATGTTGCCATTCTCTTCCAACACTCAACAATCAAAGGTTATGTAAACCACAAAAACTACATGTTTTTCGATGCCATGATTTATGCTCATCATTAACAACATGATTGTAAATGAACACTAGAATACTGAGACATTTTATACCTTTCATGGCTGTCTTTGGTGCCATTATGGCAATGAGAGCTTCCCTCATCTCTTTCTATGCAATGTGCACTGCCATGGGATGATGGTGATGTGTTCCCATCATTCTCTTTCCTCGGTGATTCCAACAATGTCTCGAAAGCTTCTGACATCTTTGAGCATTCTCCTTTAGTGTATCCCAAACCTACGAATCGAGGTCTATGCACAACCTCCATTGGCTGAGTCATGTCTTGGCCATTAACACCAAGTGCTCCTCCTTTGTACCCCATCTTGGTAACGAGTCTCATGCAAGTTCTCATAATTGGTACCTCCACATTTCCAAGAGAAATAACATCTTGTGAAGGTGAAACTAAAGAGTAATCAACATGGTTTACCTCAATTGTTGATTCAGAAACAAGTGATGAGTGATTCTCTAAGCCTTTGTTGCACTTCAACACCTCCAAGGCCTCTTCCATGGCTCGTCGCTGAAGCTACAATCTTTTCTTCTCCTCTTTCCCTTCCTGTAGAAGCCTCCTTAATTTAGCATGCTCTACTTGAAGACTCTAGTCTTTGCGCATCAATTCTTCCAGGGCCTCTCCCATGGCTCGCAACTGAAGCTTCAATCGTCGTTTCGCCTCTTTCTCTTCTCGTAGAAGTATCTTCAATTCAGCGTTATATGCTTGAAGGTTCTGGTTGATCTCCTCATTTGAATGATGAGAAGACCATGAAGGCGATGAATGTACATTGGAAGGTGTGGATGGAGCATCATTCTCTGCTCTTTCTTTCTCCCGTTTCTCATAAGCTTCAAACCTTATGTCCACCATTTTGGACATCCTTAGGAAGGTCTCATACATTTCTTTTTTATCCTCCATTGTTGCACGTTCAATCGTTGACGCTCACAATTCATATCAGTGAGAAGACTTCTCTGATACCAAACTTGATCCGAGTTCCTTCAGCTACCATAATCATCCAAGATCCTTTACTTCTGTGATGTTGTTAGAATTTCATTTGAAAGAGCATAAAATAACACATATGCATGCTTAAGCAAGAGGAAACATGACAGCGATCAACAAGTCAGTACAAGAGACATTTGATAATGGACTTCGTCTCCGGGCCCGGTGTCAAGATGGTGGAGCCCGCTTCATATATTGCTGGAAATGTTGGTGATGTACATGGAAGACATTTTATAATAACAATGACATACACCCTCAAACAAGAGTGGCTTGTCTCTCCACGAGACGTTTTGCTTACAGGAATTCTCACTCAAGAAGGCTTCCTCTCAGCATGACAACTTAACATGATCTCACAGAATGTGGCAATGAGTATCCCTTCAACATAGTTACACAAGGACCTCAATAATAACACATAGAAATACAAGCTAAATACATCTCATATAAGGTGGAAATAACGATCTTGTAACATAACATCAAACAGGGATCTCAAACATGATACATCATCTCAACAATTATGAAGGAAAACATGACATGACTGATTCATGTACCTTCACGTCTGAAGTTGGCCGAAAAATGGAAGGCTTTGCTACAAAAACTGATTGCACCACTGAATTTCTGTCGTTGAGAGGTGTAAAATTGATTATCCATTTATCGAATTCCGACACTGTCAAAATCTGGGTCTTTGGGAATCTTTTAAATTCCCCGTGATACTCCAAAGATTCTGTTCCTTGGCTAACTGGGGATCTACAAATCATATCACAAATGTGATCTCACCATCATGATCCTTGTGGGATTCTGAGACTTTTGAGTGTAAACTCGGCTGCATTATGACTCTGTCGATTTTTAGCCTCCAAGGAATCTGGGAATTTCCCTCAAGATTCTTTAAAGATTCTGCTATGCCCAGAATCTACAAATCAACTGCTCATATGGTGATTCTTATTTCACCATCACATTCCTTGTGAATTTCTGGTTAAAATGACTGTAAACTTCATATCATTCCACCAAAATAAAAATTTACCTCCCCAGAGCATCTTTTAGGCATCAAAGAATATTCTCTCTAAGATTTGTCTCGAAATGTTTTCCATCAACTTGCGTCTTGGGACTGCGTCATGGTTTCGCACTACTCAAAGTTTTTCATTACGCGTTCTACGCCTGCTCATGGCTCCATTGGCCTTCGAATTCCTCCAATCTGCCTTGACGCTTTCAAATCTACTCTGACCTTCGCCGTGTTGGGCAATTGAAGTGGGTTTAAATAAATATTGCCGAGCGAATTTACCAACCATGAGTTGTTAACTCAATGGTTAAGTGTGGTAGTTTGCTAAGAAAGGGTTGGGAGATCAAATCCCGCCCCTTCAAAATCGGCACGCGGTTATCACTTTTGAAACGGTTAACATCATTTTCCCAACGGTTACGATGCTATGGCATGTGTTTGATATGCGGTTTGTGTTAACTTTGGAGTTATGTGTTAGATGTTGTTTTTAAAATGGAGCCACCTGTTGGGGTCCGACCCACGTTGGTTGGGCAAGTTCAACCCTTGCCAGCTCCTTGCCAATCCATGACGTGCCATGCGGTGTGGCGGGTCCATGTTTAATGGCCTGCCATATGTGTGTTATGAAATATTTGAAACAATACAGTTGACCTGTGGGGGTAGCGAGGGTGGTGGCCCGCCACCCTTATCTTATATATGTATTTTTTTGTTTTGTTTTTAATGACTATTATGGTCATTTTCAATTGTAACAAAAATAATGGTCATTGGGTATTTTAAAGAGGCAACAACTTTGCCCATTCTGGTACCCAAATTTCGGTGACCACTGCTAGTGCAATTTGTAGGTCCATCAACCTTGCCACTTGACCAAGTCAACCCTGAATGTTGACTAGCCCTATCTCCTCCATACAGACTTAGATTTGAGTGTCATTTGCACCGTTGTAATCAGGGTGATGAGCACTTCGCTCTAGTCCTAGATCAAGAGAAATCCGACCACTTTTAAGCGATGAGCCAACACTTGCGTCCTCTGCAAACTTGTAGTACAATATTTTGCAAATTACATGCTTAATTACATGACTACTTAATGAACCAAGCATCCTATACTTGCCACAAGTTTATAACACATACTTTGTGGTCAAGTTTACATCAAAACGGAAATGATACCCAGCTATCAATATAAGGCCAAAACATCTTGTTGCTTCAACAAGTGATGGAAAACGCATCATCACTTTTGCAATTTAAATAACAACTAATGATTTAAAAAAGTATGGCCATGAAAAGCTAACACATCTAGAAAAATGATCTCTCACTTATCAAAGTGAATGGCTCACCTTCCTGTAGCGGATTCGCTTGTCAAACAACCTTTCCAACTGGTTCATGCACGGATGCTTTGTCCTTAAGATGTTGATCTGGATGGAGCCTCCAACATGTGGCCCTTTGATGACCACCTCTGTTGCAATGACTATAGTAAAGCTTCTTCCTGCAGACCTTCTTAACATGTGTTACACAAAAATATCGTCACCATGACTATTTGCAGTCAGTATGGGTCTATCATCACCTATACTAGCCTCCTAAGCAAGTCTCATGCCTTAACTCTTCATGTCAAGCTTTGCAAAAGAGAGAAAGACTTTGAAAATCAATATTACTCTGGTTCCGCACTTTCTCCTACTTTTACCTGCGGACCCGCACCCTTTGTTCATAATACCTGCGTACCTGCACGCTCTGTCTGTAAAGGGGTGGGTGCGTACCCCTATGAAAGTCAAAAAGGCACAAGTTTATCCTAAAAAACTCACTTTTGGGTTAATTCTAGATGTTTCTAGAAGGATTTTGACGTGGATTGTTCGCTCCAAAGTGGTTCATGCATCCCAAAAGAGAAAGAGCTAATCCCTTGATAGGAGGAGCTATCCCTTTGAAGGAGGGCTTTATCCCTTTGAAGGAGGACCTAGTAACTCCATTGCACTATAAATTAAGGCATTGGGTCAGTTGCTAGGGAGGTTAAAAGCTGAACATTTTGAGGGTAAATGCTGATGGAATTGGGACTTCCTAGTTAAACTTGAGAGGAGAGATCACATACCTTTTAGTTTCATTGGGAAGTGAGTGAAACTTGTCAAAGTGGAGGAGACTTCTTGTCAGACCCTGGGAGGAGCTTGTACAGCATCAAGGCACAGGTTGTAAAGTTCTTCTTCATTTGAATTAATACAGTCAGATTCATTTTTCTCAACAAATTATCTTATGTGGTTTGTTTCATAATCGCCTTGATCATTATGATGAATATGCTTTATGATATTGGCTTTTTAGGTGCTATTTAATTTGGTTTGCTTGTTTGTGTTTGCAGAATTACACTTCAAGGAAGCTCATTTGGAGCGAGGGAGCGAGGCTGCCACAAACTTGCATTGGACCCAAGGTAGGCCTAAAACACTTTACTTGCATGTTTAGAGAAATATAGTTTTTGATTGGCTTGATTGTCACTAGATATCAGTAGATACTAGGAAGGTCGATCTTGTCCACAACCTTGACTCATTCCGCGTGACAAAATGGCGACTCCGCTGGGGACTTGATTGTTTTCCTTGTTTTTCTTTGATCTGAGAAACTTGCCTTTTTGTTTCTATTTTTGACTTGTTGTGTGTGGAATTGGGTGGATTTAGTGAATTTAGGTTTGTTTTGGCTTTTCATAACTTTAGGAGAAGTCCGCACCCTGTGCTTGTATCACAGTGCGTACCTATACGCACGTTTTCTTTGCACACAGAGTGGGCACGCACCTGTGCAAACTCTGAGCCTGCGGACCCTGCTAAATTTTTGAAAAACTTGATTTTTACTCTTTCAATTAGTTTTATTTTGGTTTAGATGTTGTTATCCTCTGCCCAGCCCTGCTTGTGACTTGTCAGGAACTTTCCTTGGTCTAATTTCATTGGTGTTAGGGTTTTAGGTGAAATTCCTAGAAGTTTTGGTTGCCGGTCTTGATTTTCATTTTGGTCGTGTAGTAGCTCAGAGCTTAGAAGCATAGAAGCCTCAGATCACCCTGGTTTTTATTGCCTTCTTGTGAGTCTGACCATTTGTGAAATCAACCTTTGTAGAGAAATCCATCTTGTGTTTTCTCTTTCCAAAATTTTGAAAAGCTTGTGTTAAAAGTTTGGATTTCATTTTTACAAAACGAACAAAAGATTACTTGTTTTTGACTGATTTGTGATTCTGGACAAATTAGTCCTTGGTTTGCTTATTGCCAAGTAAAACATCCTTGAAAAGACAAAAATATTTTGTAAGCTTTTACTTCAAGTAGTTTTTTTATAGTTTGTAGATCTTAAGATTTGCTTTGTTCATAGTTTTCTCAAAATTTGCTTTAGTTTTCTTAAGATTTGCTTTGATCATAGTTTTAAGTGTTTTTATAAAAATCCAAAAATCTCTTTTGAAAAAGTTTGTTTTGGTAGCATTTGAGCGTTTGAATGAAAAAGGAAATTCTTGTGCAAATAACTAGTTGTCTCGTTTTGAGTGCATTTGGAACAAAAACTCTTCTTTAAATTTGTTTGTTAAGAAAGATTTGTGTTTACACGCATTTGCATTCAAACTCTTTCCTAGCTAGAATTTCATTGAAGAGCAAAGATTGTTTAATCATCTTAAGTGCATCTTTTTAGTGATTTTAAGTCGAGTCTTCACACCATGAGTTTCATCTTCGCACCTCTTGACTTAATAAAAAACCAATAAAAATAACGCTTAAAGTAAAATTAGTCTAAAAATCTTTTTATTTCTAGGACTCTATTACACCAACATAGCTTAGGCTAGTGTCTTGGAGTAGGGAGTACTTAACTCTCCAAGATAGTAAAACAAACAAGTAGTTGTATTTTGCGGTAGGAGAGAAATCCAATTGTTGCATCTATGGGAAAGCTCCTCTTAAAGGAGAAGCACTAGATCGTGTTCGAACTAGTGTGGGAATCAATCCTTCCTCATTGGGAACGACGCCAGATATTCACGTATTACAAACAGTAAACCTCGGATTAACCATTGTCGAGGAGCCTGGGGTCACTTGTTGGTAAACCTTGGTTTATGTCAAGGAGCCTTCAAGGTGATTGAGCTTATTACTCTGCCCTTGCGTGCGTATCGGATCGTAGACTGTTCCCCCAGGTATATTTGTTTCTGTTGGTAACCGTAGTGACCATATTATATAGGATTCTTCCTAAGGTGACGGTGGCGGGAAGATCCCACTGTACCTGGAGTAGACGTCGGCTAGACTCACTTGGATTTTCTGGGGGGTTCTCTTCACTCGAGATGGTTAAGTGGAGAAACTTGTGCCAGTCTATTCATTAAGCAGGTTGCCGGGGCAACTGTTCCAACCGCTATTTCTGTATCGAACTCTGCGACGTTGGATTTCATCACCAACTAGTGTTTTCAGTCCGGAAAGTTACTGTTTGTGTGTGATTGATCTCCTAGATTCTTTAGGCGTGTGATTCAATTTGTTTGGTTCTTTAGAGGCTTTAGGTGGTTTTCATTGAGATTTTACTTTGATTGCATGTGAAGTAGTTAAAAGTCTTTAGTTGTGGCTGAATTACCAAGGCAGTCCCGTAGACTTCGGGGCCAACCTCCTGAGGACGTACCGAGCCAACTTGAAAGCTTGAAAGTCCTCGTAACTCCTAGTGATAATAGAGGTGGGTCACCTGAAGAAGGAGAATCTTCTTTGATAGCACATTCTGATTCTCAACCATTAGTAATTTCAGAAGTTACTGGTAGTGTTGCATCTACTAGTGATATAGGTGAAGAGCCTAAAATATCTGAACCCGAATCTGAAATTGCTACTACTCCCATATCAGAGTTTGTTTCTCCAGCTTCTAGTGGTCCTAGTTCACCTAGGGTAGAAACTGTAATTACCCAAGATCTTCCTTCTAGACTTATAGCTATTGAAGAACTTGCTATTCCGGACAATGAAGAAAGTTTTCCTTTTCTAGAAGATCGACCTATCTTAGACCTTAGGGAG
This sequence comes from Pinus taeda, assembly GCA_000404065.3. Lineage (NCBI taxonomy): Eukaryota > Viridiplantae > Streptophyta > Pinopsida > Pinales > Pinaceae > Pinus > Pinus taeda. Next base: position 139,301 of record APFE031696861.1, read on the forward strand.
CGCGAATCAATCTTTTACAGTCCACCTAGGAGCAGTGCTTGGTATCGTTCATTGACTACTCTTTTGGAAAACCCGGGACTAAGTTTTTCACCACCTCGTATTTTTTATCATCCAGCACCTAGAGATTACTATCCTTTATTGAATATGTCTAGCCAGTCATCCATGTTTTCTCAATCTCTGGAAGCCTATTTGTACGGCTGTCCTTCTGTTCCCGCTGGGTATCAGTCCATTTCTGGTACTTTTTCGGGAGCATCTCCTCAACCTATCGAACATAAATTATTAACTAGAAGTAGTGGTACTAAACCGTTGAGTGTAGAAGATATTCTCATGATGTCAGGATCCATTCCTAATCCTCAACCGCAAGGTGGCCAGTCTCCGCTTGGGGGGCAACCTCAAGGTACCCAGTATGTGCCTAGGGGGCAACCCCAAGGTACCCAATATATACCTGGGGGGAAACCTCAAGGTACTCAGTTTGCGCCTGGGGGACAACCTCAAGGACAGTACATACCTACGGGACAGTACGTTCCTCAAGGTCAACCCTAGACTCAATATGTACCTCAAGGCCAACCTCAGTATCAATATGTACCTCAGGGTCAACCTCAGTATCAATATGCACCTCAAAATCAACCTCAATATCAATACGTACCTCAAGGCAACCCCAGTATCAGTACGTGCCTCAGGGTTTCAACCCAAGGTCAGTACTCAGCTCAATACCACCACCGCGGGTTCATCATATATCAACCCTACCTCAACCCGGTTATGGTCCTCAATATCCTCAACCTGTTATGGGTCCATACCCCAGAACGAATTTAGTGTGGGATCCATCTCAATCCCAACAGGTCTTGCAACCGAATGCGTAGTTGTCATCTCAAACTGGACAACCCTTAGTTTCTGGTCCATCCCAACGACCTATCCAGTCTACTGTTCAAACTTCTGCACCTTCTGTAGTTTCTCAGTCTGGGCCTAGTACACCTCGTACTCCGCCTCAAACGTCTGCTGCGACTGCTGCAACATCTGTTCATCTACCCCACCTTCTTCTGGAGTATCGACAGCTCCGGTTTCTACCATCCCAGTATCTACCCCTCAGACATCTTTACCTCAGTCTGGACCCATGGTCCATACTTCGGTTCAGATGCCTGTAGGAAGTACGGTTGCCACCACTCAACCTCAATATAATCAACAACCGTACCAAGGACAGTACCAATACGGTCCTGCTCTGCAGCAACCAACCTATCAGTATCAATCGTACCCTGGGTATACATATCAACAACCTTAGCAACCCCAGTATGGTCCAGTTAATCCTGGTTTTCCAGGAGGTCAAAATATCCCAAATGCGATTCCCATTCCTAGTTATCCTGGATATCCTCCTCCTGGGGCTGGTCTGCAGACCCAGAGTTTCAGGGACCCTAATCGCCAGTTACCGTTTATCGCAACTTTGGACTTGCCTGACTTGATGCGCCTTACGAATGATCCAATTAAACATCTTCAGTATTGGCTGCCAATGCCGCATAAGTTGCCCAGTGATATTCCTAAGTTCGAAGGTAAGCCAGGAGAGGACCCGTCGAACCATGTGATGACTTATCATCTCTGGTGTGCGTCTAATTCCATTTCAGATGATTCGATTCGTTTACGTCTTTTCTAGCGCACTCTAATTGGTCTTGCGGCCAAGTGGTACATTGAGTTACCGCGAGCCAATTTTTATAACTTTAGTTAGTTAGCTACCTCGTTTTTAACTCATTTTCAGTTGCCAGTCAGATATGACAATGGCACGGAATTATTAACTTCGTTAAAGCAGTCAACGTCCACTTACATTTCAGATTATATCCATGAATGGAGACGTCGACGACGTTTAGTGAAAGTTTATATTCCGGATTAGATCTTAGCTGAATGGTTTGTAAAATCTTTACTGCCCAAGATCACTGAGGATGTAGCTAAGGATGGAGTAGTTACTGAGGAGCAATTCATTGCTCAAGCACAGTTCCTTGACTTAGTTTATACTCAGTCAGGTACGTTACACGAGAAAATCCCCGATCTACCCAAACAAAATCAAATCGCTGCTGCTCCTTCAGGGTCTCATGCCGCTGATGGTATGATTGGTATGGTTAATACCAAAAGTAAGAAGAAGTCTTCCATGAATTCTTCTCCTATCATAACCTTGCCAGATTCCCCGACAGGAGAGTCTTCCGCGGAACTTTCCGCCAATATTCACGTTGTAGAGTCATCTACAGCTAAATCCAAAACCGGTGGTAAGAAGAAAGGGAAGAAGAAGAATAAAGCAGATAAAAATTCAAAAGAGAAACCCGAAAAAGCGGAACCAACTGATGAAAAACGCAAACCTCGTTATCCGTGTCTCATCTGCGATGAAGAACATTATACGAGAGACTGTCCTCATTGCGCAGAGGTTGCGAAAATTGTCAAAGGTTCCCAAACTCCTGCTGTCTTGAAGGATCCTTTCCCAGCTCAAGACAATAAGATGATAGGTTCGTCCTCCAATGCCAACGAAGAACCCATATTGATGATGTCACATGTTAGGATTGCGACTCGATCGCAAGATTATGGCAGTAAAAGTCCTGTTGATGGTAAAGAAGCAGAATCTTCTCATTTGAACCAATCAACCTCAGCTCCCGGTTCCGATCCACTAAAGATCGAGAAACCTAATCCAGACTTAGTAATAAAACCGCCCGCCAAGGGTATACTTCGAAAGTCTACTTTCAATCCACATGCGAGAGCAGCTCAGAACTATAACATTGTTGAGGATTTAGCTGTTTCACCCTCAGCAATGCCGACCTTGGAAGTGCTACAATCCTGTCCAGCACAACGCAAGTTACTTTTGTCGGTTATAGGAGCTGTTGACTTTTAGGACCCGAAACTTATAATCTTCGATCTAGAAAATAGTGCACCGCACTTACCTCATCAGATGGCTGTCCAGATTCCATTGATAGTCAAAAACAGACCTGTTCATAGGATTGTGATTGATGAGGGAGCTTCCACGTGTATTATGTTGATACAGTGTTGGAGATCACTTGGTTCTCCTTCACTAAATCAATCCCCGATGATTCTTAAGGCCTTTGATGGCTGTGGGTTTCATCCTTTCGGCATTTTACAGGATCTACCTATAGGGGTTGAAGGTAAAACCATTAATCTAGATGTGGAGGTAGTTGATGCCCCTCTGGATTACAACCTTCTCTTGGGTCGTAGTTGGTCTTACGCTATGACAGCTGTTGTTTCATCGGTCTTTCGGCTTATAAAGTTCCCTCATAATGGAAAGATCGTAACCATAGACTAGTTGATATACTTTTCATCTGACCAAGCCTCTGCTGAGAGCATTCAACATGTTGGCAAAGCGATGATCCCTTATAAGGATGTTGGTGTAGGACTAGTTAAAGATTCCGGTTTACTGGGCACTTTTCCTTTTCCTCCTATCAACACATCGTCTTCTACTGCAACCATTCATATGATATCATCAGAAACCATTGTTAATGATGATCCTTGGATCATACCTTCTGAATCTGAGATGTCCGTATGAACTTGCGTATCAGACTGTGCAGTCGTTTTCCGATACAACATCAACCCAAATTGACTTAATGAATGTGGTCCATGAGGAATCACTTTCGACATCAAACTCGGATTTAGTTACGTTTTCTGAACTTGTTCAAACGGATGAAAAAATTCGTGAAATACTATGCGTCGATGAGTTACCATGGGAAGATCTTCATCACAGATCTTCGTTTTTACCTGAAAGCGATCGTTTTGAAAATGATTTTTCATCAATTTTTACGACTGAATATGTTAAGGACGCTCAGAATCTAACGAAACATCCTGATTCCAAGTTAAACTTGGGAAATATTTCTCAAACTGTTCCCCTTGACATTTCAGTTAAGCCTGGAATTGTTGAAAACGTTCATATAGGTGCCTCTTGTACAAAAGATGAAATTCAAACATATAAGGCCCTATTTCAAGAATTCTGCGATGTGTTTGCCTGGTCATATGAGGAAATGCCAGGAATTGACCCAACAATTGTAGTTCATGAAATCAAAACTTACCCGGACGCTAAACCCGTCCGGCAACGTTTGCGTCAGATTCACCCAAGAAACGCTGCTGCGATTAAAGCAGAAGTTGAAAAATTACTCAAAGCAGGTTTCATTTATCCGATCCCATTAACGGATTGGGTATCGAATATTGTTCCTGTTAACAAAAAGCAAGGGACAATAAGAATATGTATCGACTATAGGGACATTAATCGTGCATGTCCAAAGGACAATTAACCTACTCCCTATATCGATCAAATCATTGATGATTGCGCCGGCAGTGAAATTTTCTCCTTTATGGATGGCTTTTCCGGATACAATCAAATCAATATTCTACCTGTTAATCAACCAAAAACGACATTCATTTGTCCATGGGGGACGTTTGCTTATTGCAAATTACCTTTTTGGCTTAAGAACGTCGAGGCAACTTTTTCAACAGGCCATGTCTTACGTTTTTCATGATATTAAGCACATTGTAAAACCCTATCTCGATGACTTGCCTGCTCATTCATTACATTGAGCTGACCATCTCGTCCATTTAAGAGCAATTTTTATGAGATGTAGGCATTATCGGATTAGGTTGAATCCCCACAAGTGTGTATTCTGTATTGAAACGGGTCGGTTACTGGGATTTGTGGTTTCGAAAGCCGGCATTCGCGTCGATCCCTCGAAGTTTGAAGCCATTATCTGATTGCCTCCTCCTTCGAGTCTTCACCAACTCCAAGGTTTGCAAGGGAAAGCAAAATTTTTATGTCGATTCATCCCTAACTACGCCGAGATCACAAAGGGTTTTACTCAGTTGTTGAAGCAGAATACTTCATTCTTTTGGGACGAGATAGCTGAGAAATCCTTTGATGCGCTAAAACACGCGTTGACCCATGCATCGTTGTTGCATCCTCCCGACTACAACCATGACTACTTATTGTATCTCGCCGCTTCCTATTCCACCATTGGAATGGTGTTAGTTAAGGAAGATGAATTCATTACTGAACATGTGATATATTACCTTAGTCACACGTTAAATCCAACTGAGCTAAAATACTCACATGTGGAGAAATTGGCATTGGTAGTTGTTCAAGTTGTCCAACGTTTTCGTCATTACATTTTACTACGCAAGACTACAGTTATTTCCGATTGCAACCCTATGATCTATATTTTGACCAAGCAATTGCTGGGGGGCAAGTACTCCAAATGGATTGTCATCCTGCAAGAGTTTGACTTGGAGTTTGAAAATTCTAAGTCAAAGAAATCTTTAGTTTTTGCGGAATTAATGTGTGACTTCCCGCTTGCTGACACGGAAACTGTGGTGGAGGAGCATATTGTGGATGAATCCTTGTTTCTAATCAGCACTTTAGATCCGTGGTATGGGGATATCATCATTTATCTCCAAACCCAAACCTTTTGTCCAGATCTTTCACGATCAGACCGTCGAAAAATCCGATTCCAGTCCCAAAAATTCAAAATTATTGGAGATACTCTTTATTGTCGTGGGGCAGACTCTATTTTTTGACGTTGTTTGACTCATGAGGAAGCTGAAAGGATCCTCAATGACTATCACTCTGGAGCGTGTGGCAGTCATATGTCTGGGTATGCCACAACCCAAAAGATATTGCGCGCTAGCTATTTCTGGCCGTCTATGTTTAAAGATTGTATTATTGCGGTCCGAAAATGCCACAACTGCCAAATTTTTTTATCGAAAGATGCGCGCTCCACCTGTCCCTCTTCAGCCTATCATTGCCGTTGGTCCTTTTGCCAAATGGGGTATCGATTTTATTACATGTAACCCTCACTCGGCCGGGGGGCATGCGTATATTATCCTTGCGGTAGATTTTTTTACCAAGTGGGCCGAGGCGATGCCTACATTTGAGGCAGACGGCAAAACAGCTGCAATTTTCGTATTCAATCATATCATTGCTAGGTTTGGTGTTCCACAAGCGATTATCACTGATCATGGGCGTCATTTTCGAAACGTTATGATGATAGAACTTACAGACCAACTTGGCTTGCATCATGACAGTTCAACGCCTTATTATCCACAAGCTAATGGCCTGGTTGAAGCCATCAACAAATTTCTTGTCATCATGATCCGACGAATCATTGGGATTCATCGGTCGAATTGGCACAACATGCTATTTTTCAGCGCTGTGGGCGTATCGAACCTCAGTTAAAACATCAACAGGGTTCACTCCTTTCCAACTAGTTTATGGTTTGGAAGCTGTGTTACCTATTGAGTGTGAAATCCCGTCATTGCGAATGGCCATCAAGTTACTTCCAGCTACTTCCGAAGAAGAAATACGTTTGTTATACTTGGCCCAGCTAGATGAGAATCGCCGCGATGCTGCATCAGCGATAAAATCCCATGCCAAACGTATTAAAGCTCAGTATGATTGAAATGTGACCCCTCGAAATTTTTCGGAAGGAGATCTAGTCTTATTGTACGATCAAGCAAATGATAAATTAGGCGCTGGAAAATTCGTGCCTATGTGGCATGGTCCCTATGTTGTCAAGCGAAAGCTAGCAAAAGGGGCCTATGAATTGGTAGACTTTGACGGGGTCTCTTTAGGTAAACTCAGAAATGGTCTTTACCTGAAGAG
>APFE031696861.1:156894-207225 GCA_000404065.3 Pinus taeda
AAACAAGTACATTTAACAAATAAATACTTTTATTTACTTATTTTAACTAATTTCTAAGAATAATAGTAATTAAATATATTTAGAATATTTTGGTTTGACTCGGGTCATTAGGTCAGAATTAGCCGTTGGCAATATAGCCGTTGTAGCCGTTGGAGTCTCTGCACATACTATTTAACAAGCTATGCTTGATTGATTCTGCAACTTGTCCTGACGATGAATCACACTGGTTGGTTCGAAACGCGTCGACAAAAGAGTATTTATGTGATTTCGCCGAAAATACTATTTAACAAGCTATGCTGGATTGATTCTGCAACTTGTCCTGACGATGAACCACACTGGTTGGTTCGAAACGCGTCGACAAAAGAGTATTTATGTGATTTCGCCGAAAATTTCTCTAAACAATGTTCTGAATCACAAAAGTCTAAATTCCTTAACATTATATTTATTTAACATTTCTCCAATTTGAAAGAGCTTATTTTAGTTCACGTAGTCTAACGAGGTGGAGGAGTTGCTCAAAAAGTTATGGAAATTTCGGTTATATTTAGAGAAAATTCGACAAAGATTTTTATAAATCCAAATTATAATTGTTAAACTTCAAAATTTTAGATGTCCTAGACGTTTTTGATGGTGATGAATCCATTTCCACCATCAAAAACACAATTCAAACACTGTCCCAAAATTTTATGAACTTTTTTATTCCTCAACCTCAACTCCATTTTAATTTTCTCACTTAAATATCCTTTCTCTCGCATCAAATGTTAATGTTTGTCGATTTACAAAGTTTTCTGCAATATTTAGTATTTGAATAAACATTTGGTTCCTTTTAGTTATTTTTCATTTATTTTATTTCGAACGCTTTTCGGCTAAACCCTAATATAAGGTTTCCATTGTAAGGGGACAAACCCTGACGTTTCCAATGCTGGTCAACCTTGGGTTTTGAAATGGTGATTTACTATATTGCAAACCTTTTGAAAATAGCTAAAAGCGATTTACATTTTTGTATTATTCTTGAAATTTAAGCACAAAAGAGGGTTTCTATGTTAATTATTGTTCTCGGTTTTAATCTGAATATGAAGGTTTTTCTTTCTTTTATTTATAATTATAAATCCACATATGTTTGATTTAGTCTGGTACTACGACTTAGAATTTTTGTGTTTGATAATTAGGGTCATATAAAGAAAATTTCTCTCCTTTATTCGATAAACATTATTCAATTTCTTTTTAAAATGGTGCGTGGAAATTATTTCGTTTTACCTTTTTGCTTAGCCGAGGCCCGCCAAGTTTCTTCCTCTTACAAGAGGATGTGCTACTTTTCATATTTCTGTGGATATTTTGAATCAATACACATATTATAAAATTTTATAATTTTTTTGGATTTTTTTGTTTTTTGTTTTTTTGTTTTTATATTTCTGTGGATATTTTGAATGAATACACATATTATAAAATTTTATAATTTTTTTTGTTTTTTGTTTTTGTTTTTTTGTTTTTATGACAAATAAGCCCAAAGGGTAGTTCAATTGGTCAAAATCAAAACTTTGCTATCGGGAGGTCACAGGGTCCAATCTCCCTAAAGCCCTTGGGGTCAGGCCTTGCTAATGGGCTGTGGGGCTAGATTTCCTTTAGGGTTGATCAGCCCAGATATTTTCGTGGACGTAGCGCCACCCGTTGATCAGAGTGTCTGTGAACCACAGCCTAAAAAAAACAAAAAATAATTATGACAAATAATATATATTTGTCTCTTTCATGAGAGGTGTTCCTAAATGGCTCCAACTTGTACCATAACAACAATCGTTGCTAGCAAAAGAAGACTTTCCAATATTATTCCAATTTAATGTTCAATTTTGTGCTCTTTTCCAAGTTGGAATAATTTTTGAACCTTCTAACTTCTCGTTGGAAATAGGGTGATTATAGGGTGATTTGTGTCTATGAAGACAATATTTTGTTGCTTTATTTTGGTTTTGTCAAACTACTTATCATAGAATCTATATTAGACTCTTAAATATAGAGACATATGTTTATTAATAAACATTCATTTATTAAACTTCGAGACTGAATTCTTCTAGCAATACCTAGTCTAAAATCTTTCATAACTTATATACTTTTGTTATGATTGAACTGAGTCATTGTATATTTAGTATATTAATTTTTGATTAATAACTAAATTTATAAAGATGGTTACTTTGTATATTCTTAAATTTTATTTGGATATATTTACGGTGTTCGTTATTTGTTTATCACATGTTATTTATATAGGATAACATGACTTGTTCATTAAGAAAGGATTGTGTATGAACACATGTTTCTTTTTATTCAAATTTACAAATTTTCAATTCTCTTTAGAGTATCTAATGTTATGTTGCCTAAGCATTTTTTTAGCTATAAATATATAATTACATTTACATATATAATTAATTAATTTATTTATTTACATTGTTTAGTAATATTTCCTTCACTTTTTTTAGGGGATTATTTAGGGATGTTAAATGTTAATAATTTTCTTTCGATGTCTCCAAATACTTTGATTTGAGGAATTTAAATTAATCTTCTCAAACCTGCACATGAGTTTGCAACACTTCTAAGGCGCTCATCTCTTTCTTGATTGGATTATGGAGAATAATATACCGAGTTCTTTCTCGGTTTTATCCCAAGATTTCTTTGCTTATAACAAAGAATTTTCATAGCCTAAATTTTGGAAAGATGAATTTATAGACCTACATGCCTATTGTAAATAGACTTGCATTTCTTTAATAAAATTGGTTATTTTTCTTTTCATGACTAATGTACTTGACTGTTCCTTCCAACTCTAATGTGCTATGTATTCTTTTATTTACTTACTTGTTTATTGATATTATAACTACATGTCTTCAATCAATCTTCTTTGTTTTTCTTTCTCATAAAGACTACAAAACTTACTATATTATAACTCTTTTATTTTTAGAATAATATTATCTAACCAAGAACAACAAACATATAACATATTTTGTGAGCATCAATACCGTTTTTCTACTTTTGAAATTATACATTAGAAATAGATGCCATTTCTTCTTTTCTTAATTCTCTCTTGACTAATATTACTGCTCATATAAAATAAATTACAAAAAATATCTTATGTCAAAAACTAGCAACATAATTATGTTTTCCCCCATATTACATTCTAATTTTGTTTACTTGTTTGTTACTTGCTAAATAATAATACGAAACAAAATAGTCATCATCAATACCGTATTTGCATCTTTTGTAAGAGAATGCTTTATTCTTTATTTCTTCAATAACCACATAAGATCATCCATAAGTAATTTTAAACAGAATAATCTTTCAGATTCACAGTAAGCTTTTACAAGAAAAATTACATAGGAATAGTAACAGAGTATAGATTATAGCATGAAATGATAACAAAGTTAGAGGATACCAACTTGAAAAAATTTCTGGGAAATATATGGCTAATTACTTGGCTCCTCCCAACCTTGACACAATAAACAATGCTTGTCCCCCTGAGCAAACCAGGTTTGCAAATTCTTCCTTGCTTCTCTTTAGTCTCTCCAATTCTGCTCTGAGAATAATTGAGACAAAAGTAGGATAATTCTCAAATAATATCCATATACCACTCTTTGGGGGTTTACTAATTGCCTCCACCTCACCAACATGTGGCATGTAGTTAACTACTCATTAATGAGCTCTTGTCTCCCACTTTTGAAGACAACTCCCTGTCTTCTAGGAGACATTTAATTGGCCAATACAATAATTTTCTGAATTAAATCTAATCACTCAGATTAGATGCCTAAGACTTGATCATGGATAATACTAATTTCCAAAATAAATTTGCAACCTTTTTTTTCCTTTTTCAACCATCTGTACTTAGCCATTAATTTCCCAGTTTTTGTTTTCATCTTTTTTATTTGTAAAATAAAAACATATTCACAACATACAATTATTATCAACTAAGTTGTTGATAATTAAATGTTTATCAATATACCATACTTAACTTAGAGTAAGCCTATACACATTTATTTACAATAAAAACATTAAGCTAGGGGATATCACACCCTTGTTTTATGAAAAATGTTTTCTTATACTATTGAGAAAGCATTCTTAGTATTTATAATGATAATGGAAGATTGTTGGTTTTGGGTTGTTGTTATTTATACTTATCGTTCTTCATTCATCCCTATTGCATGTGATATGCCTATTAAGGTTACAACACTTTGTATTGGGAGTGGGGAATTGATTGGCATATTGTTTTTAGTTATTTAAAACATGAAAATGAGGAGAATAATATGTATTAAAGGAATTAATTTATATGGATTATGCATCTTTTCAACGTGAAACAAATTTGTTTTGAGTCTTTCCCTATGACATATAAATTAATTCATTTCCCTTTCTCCTTTTTCTTTCACTCTCAATTCTACCATGATTTAATTCAGTCCTTGCCGAAACATATTCAACGAAAATTTGTGAAAGTATTTTGTATTTCATTTTAGAAGATTTAATTAATTTAATGGTACTTGTTTATATAATTTTCTTTAGTAGAGGCTCCAAAGGGAACATAAGAGGCCAATGAAGAAGGACAAATGTTATTTGGCCGGAAGGCACGAATAAAATAATTTTTTTTGCATTCATTTTCATGCAAACTTAGATGAGTTTAACTAGTTGATTCAAACATGGAATTTAAACCTGAGTGGACAGTTGGGCTTGCCTTAGTCATTGGACCCTCTAAATGCCCCTTTACAACCTCACCCTAGTATCATGGATGTTCCTGAACAACAACCTCAACCCATGCAAGATGGATGGGAGGATATTCCTGTCAAACCACCCTCTAATGTAAATAATTGTCTAACAAGCTCAAGAGATCCACCCCTACTACCCATGATTGGACCTATGGTCACTTTTATTACCTCTTTTGCCCGCTCTTTGCCAAAAAATGAAAAGAAACCTCGTGAAAGCCCCTTGCCTAGGGAGATAAAGAAAATAACCGATTGGAAGAGCTTCGAAGTATTAGATCATCTCTATGAACTTCAACTCATTCTAAATTGCATTCACAAAAAATAAGAGATGAGTAGAAAAAATATATTTTTTTGAAGGACATGCATCTTGAAATTTTCTTATTAGACATTTATTTTTATTTCGATGACAATATTTCTAGTTTAAACATTTCAAGGCATTAAATTTTTGGGTTGATATTGATAATATCATGTTTTGAATAAAAGGGATACAAGTGTTTTCAAGACGACGATGATGTCTTTATTGAGATATCTTTTGGCCATAAATGCTAAATAAGTTTTAAGATATGGTAGTCATACATATTTTTATTTGCAATAAAGTCTTATCAATTGAGTCTATTGGGACCCCACCTATTATTAGTTAATAATGTTTTAACGTTCATGACCTTTTATAATCAACTTTACCCTCCTAAAATGTTTTCTGAAATTAAAGTTTAAACAAGTTATTGAGGGGCAATTGAACGAAACAATTGTTTTATGTATATATTAAAGAATGGAGAAGTCATGACTATTGAGGAGGAAAAAAATTTAATGAAGGTATGCCCAAGCTTTGAGAGTGATTTTCTTATTGTTATTAATTTTCCATTCTGAATTTTTTGTGGGCTAAACTATCTTGTTTACTGCATATATATCTTCAAAAGTGATAAGGAAAGATAAAGTGGCATTGAACTATGGTGCTCTTCAAGGTTGTTCATTTCTCTTGTTTTGTTTGCATTACTTAGAAGTTATGATCCTATCCAATGAGTGTAAATTTTGTAGAGATTTATTGATGTTTTTTCACATCTCTTGAGGTGGTTTGAATCTAGTTTATTTTTCTTGTTTCTCTTTTCTTGTGGCACTTAGTTGCCTTTGTTTGATAAAATCGTCGATTTTTCAACGATGTGACAAAAAATCATGAATTTTTTCGCCATCATTTTTTTCCCATTTTTTTTGAAAAATGAATATATTTTGTATTTTTTAATATTTGTTATGGTCTGTCAATTTTTGTTGTTTGTTTTCCATGTTGTTGAGAAGATGTTTCCTAGACCCTCACGAATTTTTCGCCGATGTCAATTCTCTTCAACATTGATTGTAACATCTTAGGCTTGTAAGGACATATCTAGTCTTGACCCTCATAGGGATCCAAAAAGACAGACAATCTAGTATTAATATTTGTCTATAATAAAATGTATTATTGATTTCTTTCTCTAATTGGCTTGTTGGAGGTTTTGTTCTAAATTTGTATTGTCGTTCCATATTTATTATTCTTTCAAGCACTTATAAAATATACTTGGAAGATTTTCTATTCATAAGTTTGATGTATTGCTACTTTATTCTTTTATTATTTAGATTGTTATAAACAAAATCATAATTATTTTTATTTTTATTTTTATTTTATTATATATATATATATTATAATATATATATATATATATTATATATATATATATATATATATATATATTTTAATGAAATAAATATCAATTTCAAGAATCTTGCAATGTTAAAATTGGGGTGTTAATTTAAAGGCTATAAACCTAAGGTGATATTCTCAACTATCTCACTTAGCCTAATAAGATTCAAGGTGTTCTTGTGTGAAGTACTAAAACTTCACCATCAAAACCTATTTGTTTGATAATCTTTTGTTCCATAACTCCCTTGGTCACTTACTATTTTGAATGAGAATGGTCATGAGAAGCATGGAAAAACATGAGTGAATGGAAAATAATCAATGAAGTCATAAATAGAATGAATCAACAAGAATAATCAATTTAAATTTCCACTAGGGAAACATGCAAAGGTGCATAGGAAAATACATGGTTTGAATTCCCACTGAATTCAAATTCCTGTGTGGATGAAGTCCCTTACACTCCTTTTGATGTGTGTTTAACCTCCATGGCCTCATAACTATGGAAGGGGATTTGTTGACCAAGAACCAATTGTAGTTAACAATTTGTGGTCAAGGTTTTAATAAGGCATGTGGTGAAAAGATGAAGGTTAGGAGATTTGGAAACTTAGTATTATATATCATCCCCTTGGATCCCCCTTTCCTCTTCCACACTAGTGTTCTTTTGAACCCAGTCTTAGAATTTTATATTAATCTTTGAACTAATATTTATATATCTTGAGAATCTCATAGCAATTTTACCTCGTGGTATATCAAAATCATATTTATTGAAAATGCATGACTAAGCATTCACTACATGGGCCTTGGCCTTGGCTTCTACATTAGAAATTCATACAAGCATATTTACATCATTTACATAATCTAAGTCAAAACACTCCAAGGATCAAAACAAGGATGTTATAAACTCCTTCCCCTTGGAATAATATTATTCTTGGTGCTCCTCAAAATCCAAACAAAAATAGATGTGCCTCCTTCATAACATCCCCCTGCCACCAATTAACCTCCTTGGAACCAAAGTGATTCCATTGCACCTTTACCTATCATATTCTAAAGCATTAATGTTACTTTCTTGTTTAAGAAGCTTAATGACTTTGGTTGGAATTATGCCCCTTGTTCCACTAGATCACATTCTAGTCAATCACATGATTAGGATCATGTACATGCTTCTTAAGTAAAGAAACATTGAAGCATTATGAGATGTAGAATTGGCAATAAATGTGAGTTTATAAGTAACCTGGCCAATCCTATTAGGGACTTAAAATGACCCACAATCTAGGAACTAACTTCACACGACCCCAAGCTTTAATGAACTATTCCTTGAATTTTTAATTACTACAAGGAAAAGTTGATTCCCCCACTCAAATTTCTCCATGCTTTCTATTATTAACATTTTTTTTGCCTTGGGTTGTTTTAATTTTTGGTTGATTTTAACAACTTCCTACTCCATTTCTTTGAGCATTTTGAGCCCAAGTACAACCCTTGTTATTGGGTTGTTCTAGATTACTAGCATTTTGCACCTCTTACAATATAGAAACTCAAATAAACTCATTTTCAATGATACTTAATGCCCATTATTATATGAAAATTCAACTAGGTGGAGATAATCCTCCCACTTGGATGGTTTATCCATCAAATACATATGAAGCATGTCCTCAAGTAATCAATTTAGTATTTCAATCCACCCATTTGTTTATGAGTGCTAAGTGCACTATAATGCCACTAAGTGCCTAAGTATCCCAAAAGACTCTTCCAAAAGTTGGAAGTGATTTTTTTTATCCTAACTGATACAATTACTTTAGGTAACTCATGTAGCTGAAGTATTCCTCTCATGAATATTTTTGTAATATCATTAGTCCTGATAGTGGACTTCACAAAAATAAAATAGGTTGCTTTAGGCATTTTTTCTATGTGGTTCACAAATCTCAGAGTGGTGACTGCTACATCCATGGAATATTTGTACTAGGCATATCCACCCAAAGGGATCACTTCCTGTAGGCTCAACCATGGAGCCTGACCCCGAGAGTGTTGAGAGAATTGAACATGTGACCTTTGCATAACAAATGTGCTTTAACAACAGGTACTAGACCAATTGAGCTAACCCTTGGGGCTTGCTTTTGTCAACTTATCCATTGCAACCGTGATATAATCACGTTGCCTTGATGTGGTAATCTAATGATAAAAATCATAGTAATTACTTCCCATTTTCATTATGGAATTGGCAAGAGTTGTGACAATCCCGCTAGGTGTTGATATTCAACCTTAATTTCTTTACATTTCTGTTACGGTGATAGACCTTCCAACATGTAAGGGGATCTCCCCGATAAGAAGTTCCAATTAGACCTCAGACTGTTTGGTGTAGGAGTCCCAACAGTGGGTCGTACGGTAATACCTTGACCGCGATTTCGCACAAAGGCAAGTAAGATGTCCCTGTTGGTAGCAAGGGTGTTACAAATGAAGTAAGTCAAGGAAGGTGCATGAGAGGTTCTAACACACTGAGGGTGAAGTGAGTGCGCCCCTTGGAAGCCTATAATTGTACGCAACTTGGAAGGGAACACATGAACGAAGATGCATCACAAGCTAAAAGGCAATTATCGAGCAATCGAAAGTGATGGTTAAACCAATAATACATTTCAGAAAGATTGATACATACTTATACAAAATCGTCCATACATGCATGTGTAAGCAAACAAATACATATATCATTTAGAGTAAACCAGATAACATAGAATAAAAAACAACATACGCATGAAACGTGCTAGCTTTGTTATATTAAGAAGTGTAAGTTCCAGTCATACAATACATCCATGTCCAACCACTAGTTCCGACAATGGAACGTTACAACCACAACCGCCTGCTCCTCCAAAGAGATGTACTAGCTCTGCACAGTGGAGAAACCAAGGCTTGTTACAATACTATCCAAGCTTTCTCTAAGATAGTCCTATCAGAAGCTTGGTTGAACAAAAGCCTTTACAATGAGTTATGAGGTTCTATTTATAGAAAAGGGTGGGGTGACCCTTGACATTCACCTTTGCGACAGTTCATCTACTCTATGACTGTTACATCCAACTATTGACACTTGAACTTCCACTTGACAAGGCGTTACATTATAAAGCACATGTGCCCATGTGAGACAAAATGGCTTAAGCAAGCCATGTAAGACATCACTGACACTCGGTCCGTTGTGGTGAGACCAACTCTTTGACATGCTTTTGATGGTGAAGGTGGTGAGCTGATGACAAGCTTGGTCATTTGTGATGGTGTGCATGCACTTAATGGTGACATCTTGTTGAAGTGAACTCTTGCCTCTGTTACATCCGGGTGCATTGGTATGGTTCCTCCGTCCAACTCGTCTACTAGCATGCACATGGTCTTCTTGGGTGAGGCCGAACCGGCAACACACTAATGCATAGTGTCCGTGTTGATCTTCTAGTGTGTGCTGGTGGTCATGCGCATCAACTGTCAACTGCATGTTCAACTTCAGTAGGACTTGGTTCTTGTCTTTGCCTCGGTGAGTGTGATGAATGGGTGGGATCACATGCGTGTGCACAATGACATGCATGCTGCTGAATTCCCTTGCATGTGATCAACAACACTGCTCACCATGTCTGCTCTGTGCCAGCTGTTGGGATGGATCTATAACTTATACGGGCACAGTTTCATCCATGAGTGCATGTTGTGCTCGCTGCTGTACATGTTCCTGTTGCAACTCATTCTCTCGTCTGTGTAGCTCCTGTTCTTCCTTGAGTTGCTGCTTCATCACCTACAACTCCTTCTTTGTTCTTTTCTCTACCCTCGCACGATCGTGTTGTCGTGTCGTCACCTCATATCCTGAGTCTCCAAAGTTGCTTTCATCACAAGTGGATTTTCTTGAGTTTTCAACTTTGTTCCACCTCTATGTTGTCAACAACCTTCCTCTTGCATTTGCTGCATGCGGGTGTGCTGCCTTCTGCTAATGTTGATGGTGCTGCTCACTGTGATGCTGATTGCTGTGATGTTGCTGCCATCTTATCTTGGTGTCCTTGTCTACGAACAACTTGATTTCTTCATAGGTAGGAAATCTCATAGACACTTGCTTAGCTACAACCCATGTTGTGCTCTCAATGGTGTTCTTTGACTCTGCTCTCCTGAAGGCCATTGTACTTGTGCTGCTGAGAGGTAGATGAACACCTGGGATACCTAGAGACATGGCATAACTCATGGCAAAAAATCTGTCAATCGAAAGACCAAAACGTACTTAAGCACTGACTTGGAACATACCTGTGTGACAGATCATGAAGGTTGCGCAATTTCTGCCGGGAGGTCGGGAGTCTGATTGCCAAAACTGCACAAGGCATAGTCTAGGCTGTCAGGAGGCTGACTGACAATTGGAACTACATAATGCACACTCTAGCCTGGCCTGCTGAGGACTAAAACTGTGCAATGCGCAATTTCAATCAGTAGTGACATGCAACCATGAAACTGCATTGTGCAGTTTCTAGGGCCAACAGGACATTGCCTCCAAGAATTGCACAATGCAAGCCTGGAGGCCACTGCCTTGCTAGACTTGTGCAATTTCTGGAGGGAAGGCAGAGTCTTCGCTTCTGGAAATGCGCAATGTTAGCTGGGTAAGGCACAGTTTAGACTAAGGCAACTTAGTCTGGCCAACAGGTGACTGAAAACATGAGAAGTGTGAATGCGTGATGATATGAGTGCAAACAAGAGTGAATGATCATTCATGCAAACAAAAAGTGCATTATTTAGGAAATGAGAAGACATGCATGTGTGTAAAGTGAGTTTCCACAATGACGACCATGTGATGTAGGTAAGTTCCCTCTGCAGACAGAGACAACCCCTCTAGCTCTAGAGTGGGTCTAGTCACAGCAAGACAAAAACAATAGTAAGTTCCTTAAATAGTTCTCGTTGAAGAGGCCTACCTTAAATCGGTGTTCGATGAAGTCTTTGTCATGTCGCTTCAGCAATCGCTTTTTCTCCTTAATGAATGATGCACTTGAAACAACATAAGAAAATGACAAAATACATAATAGAGCACAACAACGAACTATCTACTTATAGAGTCAAGGAACCATAAGTTATCAACATACATTTCATACATGACATAGGAAATAACCATTGATTGTATTAATATGAACAATAGTAAAGCTTACAACCACACCTTGACGTTGCAAGCTTCCTTGAAGGGTTCGATCAGTATGTCTCCATAAGCATCCACTCTCAAAGGTCTCCCAGAAAGGCTGATGACTCTCTCTCACACCTAAAAGCACAAGTATGAAACTAAGGCTTCCTTCTTACAAAAACATTTACACTCTCACAACATGAAATGCAATCCAAATTGCAAGCTATTAATCCAACAAGCTAAGAACTAGCACACCAAAATCTCAACTAGCATTCTTAGAACTCCGAACTAGCTAATTATAGTCATGGAGGATGCTTTTATAAGAGGAGGAGCCTCCATAAATGAGGGGAGATGAAGCTTATGTTCAAGGGAGGTTACTCAAAAGGCAGAACCACCATCTCAAATGATGAGAGGTGAACTTCCTTGACCCAACAACCAGCTCCATAACCACCCAGAAGCATTCTGTTTGAACTAATTCGCCATATCTAGGTCATCGTAGGTCAAACACTGAGACTCAGAGACGACATCACAAGGCGTTAGTGCATTCTGGGTTATCGTCGCAGGCGGGGTACTGATGACCTACGATGATCCCTAAAATTTGACCGTCATAGAGAACATATGCACTCTTGCGATGATGTCGCGAGGTTCTTGTTCCCTCTGGTCCATTGTCACAGACAGGATACTAATGTCTTGCGATGATCTTGAAACATAGGTAAAAAGGGTCAACTTCAGGATTAATGGGCATGGTTAATCTTCTTGAGTGGTATGGAAGATGTGGACACATATTTTGATGTATGACACATAATAGATGCCATTTAGGGACCGACTCTACCCGGGATCAGGGGATGCAGGGTTGGCGACAAAATACTGTGTAACAAATGCCCCCTAAAACATGAAGGCTGAGAGAGTGGGAGGGGTGAAATGCTTTATGAAACCATAACTGAACCAGAACACCATCGCGGAGAACCTACAGATGCAAGTACAACTGATATCTCTAATAGTGAAAGAAATACATGTAGTTGAGGTATGGGCCCAACCATCCAAAAGACAAATAGAACTGGTTTGTGGTATGGATGCAGCCATCCAGTCGAAAAGACCATATGAAAACAAAGGTATGGTCGCAACCATCCAATCAAAAGAGTCATGTATAAATAATCCACGCAACCTGGACTTGTGTTATTTGAGCCCAAGGTCTTGAATCCTGACCTATCCATCGTACAATTTCTAATATGCGAATAAATGTGTTGAAGTCGAGCATACTAGAAAATCACTTGATTATCGGCCAATGATGTGAACCGTTAACAAGCGTGAGAGAGACCACCAGTAATATCAATGGTTCTTAAGGTACTGCTAGTACAATCCACAAAGTGTGAAGAATGATCTGGAGTCGAGCACTTGTGGAAGCACCCAATCAAAGACCAATGATGCAAGTTTGTCGTCGAATGCGAAGAACTTGCCAGTGAGGCATGCAGGCTCCAAGGTACTCGAAAGGAGTCTCTAGATCAACTTCCTGGATAATGAGTTGATGTCGACAGGTAGTGATCCATCGCAGGAGGGCCATAATGTTTCCCACATCAACGATGCAAGACAAAGGAACAAGATGTAGATGGATGAAACAAAGAATCAGAGGAGGATGTAAGGGTGCAAACTGCAGAAGGATTAAGCTCTTGAACATATCAGCGACACAACTCCAGAATGTGGCAGCATTTTGGTACCAAGGGATTGAAGTTCATGCAGAGACAACATGTATTGAATGGAATGAGGAAAAATGAAGAACCCAAATCCCGGAAGGCCAATGACAAAGTGAGGATATCCCAAACCCAGCGAGAAGCAACAAAGGTGTCGATGTTCAAGAGCGACAAGCTGTCCTAGGTAATCAACAGAATATTTCCAAATTTTCCCCCACCATTGCTGGTGATTACCCTAATTATTTTTGAAACACAAGCTTGAAGGGGATAACATATGCTTGCAATATAAGTTTGTCCTTCGGACAAATCCAACACAATGAAATTTTAACAAACCCTAGGGAGGAGAAGCTCAGGTCTCATCATGGCAACGAGTCCAATATCGTCAAGGTTTAACAAGTCCGACATAGGTAAAACTCAGAGTCTTTTTCATATTTAGATAGTTTGAAAAAGATATGGAAAATAAAACTCCAAATGGTCCCTTTTCGTACGTTGGTGTCTCTCGAGCCCGAAAAGGTAGAAAACGATACTTGAGAGAACCGCTTGACCATTTCAGTCAAGGAGCACTTTTCATAAATAGTGCCACCAGTCCGAAAAAGAAAAAAGCTTACTGGACACACGATGTTTCACAACCATTAACGAGCTCGAAACGACAAGGGCTCGACAATCTTTTCATGTTTTAAGAGTCAGAAAAGAGCTTAAAGTGGACCCCCCGTTTTTATCCTCTTTAACGAGTCAAAAAGGGAAAAAATACTCAACAATCTTTTCATCTTTTACAAGTCAGGAAAGAGCTTAAAGGTGACTCGTCCTAGAGGAACGAGTGGTATAAAGGGTAGCAACTGGTTCCGGCAATGGTGGAATTGCTCAAAACATATAATGGTCAATAGGCTGGCTAATAAAATCACTCATCATTGCGGTCCCTCAAGAAAGGAAAAACAACCAAGTGAAAGCATATGATCGGCCAAAGAGATGGTGATGATGGAATGAAACAACCAAGGTTCATCTAGTAGAAATTAGCTGATAAAAACGACAATCACAAGATGTAAATCGGATGTGGGTTCATTTTTACATAAGCTCGAACCATGGAGAACTCTGCTTGGATTTGGTTTCATGTTTACACAAGCTTGAAATGAAAAACTATGTTTGAATAAGTTTCGCATGCCCCCAGCATAATGATTCAATTGAGGTACATGCCCCCTAAGCTTCATTGCATTCAACTAGGTGGATTTAATGAAGGTTCACTTTCGAGATCCAGGAAAGACTCGACTGGGATTTTACGAGATCTTAATCAAAGAATCGATTGGGAAAAGGGAGTTGTTTCATTTTTTTAATGAGGTTGACACAATGAAATAACTATCCTCAAGACATTTGTATCATTTTTTAACGAGGTTGACACAAGCTCAAGAACTCTCCTTAAGACCCCTTGATTCATTTTTTAATGAGCTTGACACAAGACAAGGAACTATGCTCCATATTCCTTGTTTCATTTTTTAACAAGGTTGACACAGGAACAAACTATCCTTGAAACTCCTTGTTTCATTTTTTAATGAGGTCGACACAAGAAAAGAACTATCTTCAGAACTCCTTGTTTCATTTTTTTAACGAAGTCGACACAAGACAAGAACTATCCTCAGAACTCCTTTTTTCATTTTTTAACGAGGTCGACACAAGACAAGAACTATCCTCGGGACTCCTTGTTTCATTTTTTAACGAGGTCGACACAAGAAAAGAACTATCCTCGGGACATTGTTCATGGACCATATGAAAATAGGGTTCCCAAGAGGTCTTCACTAGATGGAAGGACCATGCTCTGGGAGGAATAAGTCATTGGGTACCAATGAAATATTGGGTCCCAATGCCCCCAGTACATGATGTACTAGATCATCTGCATGATCATCAATGGAGGCGGAACGGGTAGCCACATAATTGACCTGTGGCGGGGAAGGTGCTGCTAGCAAACAAGAGCCGATGGGCAATGATGGTTGCAAAGGAGGTACCTGGTGACTAAAGAATGACAATTGATCTATAGTCACAATTCTTCCGTCATGTGGAAAGTAAACCACACGAAAAAGCGAAGAAATAAGAGCTCCCATGACATAAATATAGTCGGGGCCAAGGAGAAGATTGAAATCCAATGCACCTTAGATGACCATCACGTCTATATAGATGGTTTTACCTCCCAAAGTAATAGGTAACTTCGGAAGGATCCCTAAGGGTTGGTTGGCTCCTCTGTCGAAAGCCAACATATTATGGGTGACAGGCACAAGCTGTGGGGAGCCCAAAGCTTGCCAAGTAGTGGAAGACATGAGGCTAAGATACACACCTTCATCCAAGAGAGTGCCAAGTACTGCCATATTATAGGCATGTACTGTGATCTGGAAAGGCACATAAGATGGGAGATGGAAAGCAGTCAAGTGACTCCAATCGAAGGAAACAACAGAACTACTTGTTGGGGGTATCATATGATTTCCCCCATGCTCTACAAGAATAGAAGAAGGACTCTCCGGAGTAGCAGGGACAGGAGGGTCACTTTTGGATTCATGAGAATCTGTACAAACCAAAAGAACATGAGCAGTATGATCATTATGCTCTTTCGGAACAGAAGGAACAACTGGTGGTGAAACCAAGCCGACACTCTTTCGACCAATGGTTGGTCAGGAATAGACATAACACAGTAGGCTCAGAAGAGCAGGATGGGCAAGAGATGAATCCAAGTCAATCTCTTTACTAATCTGGGGAGGGTTAGAAGGAAGCCTTTGATAACCAACAGGAAGTTGGGGTTGAGGAACTGCCAGGTTTTCGAAAACTTTGGAAGCTTTATCTATAAGAGGACAAAGGTGAAGAGGATGCTCTCCTTCACATAACCTACAGGGAAATCTAATCTTCCCTTTCTTCTTACCATCGCTAGCTGAAGGTGTAACATCAACATGATCTTCAGAGGTCGATAAGGATGGTTGAATTATATCTTGAGACCATACTTCTAAGATCCTAGGAATACCGGGACAATCTCGAAGGAAATGGTCACCCTTGCACAACTTACAAGGAAATTTGACCTTCCATGGAGGATCAGAAGGTTTTTCTACCAGAGGTGCACTCAGAGCAATAGTTGCATGGTTGGCCTCTCATCTAACTTCTTCTTCTTCGTCTTCCTCTTCTTCTTCTTAGCCTCCTGGTTACTGGATTTGGAACTTTCACCAGACGAAGTAGAAGAGGAGGGTGAAGAAATAGGGGAAGAAGGTGAAGGGTCAACCCTAGAATCATCGTGACGTGATTCAAATGAAGGAGATGATGGAGCATGAGTCGGGATGCTTGGGATCACCGAGGTTGAAAACAACCAAATAGGTAGGCCAATGGTTAACCCAGGCAGGGACAACGTTGCCATATAAGGAGCACCAACATTTCCAAAAGAAGGAAACGGACCAAGATTCCCATCCGAGGGGAGACCTTGACTGGTAGACTCTGGAAATGTTGCCATTGGAATTGACTTTGAAAGAAACACTAATTGTAACCAGGAATATTTCGTGGGTAGTTAAATTTTACAACATTGAAACAAAACATTGCCTTTTCATATTTTAAGAGTCGAGAAAAGGATGAAAGGGGACTCTATCGCTTTCGAAGTTTAATGAGCTTGAAAGGAAAAGTGCTCAGATAACCCTTTTACTTTTAAAGAGTAAAAAAGGAACGAAAGTGACCACTCTGGAGTACTAGACAAGAGGTTTACCAAACAGATTGCAAAACTGCATATACACCTTGGTAATAAAATGAAAGAGAAATGACCAAGGACTTTCCGTACGTCAGTCAATATTCCCGAATGCTGTGTTCGGTGCGTTACGATTCGTAAGGCAACAGACTTCGCTTCCTATGGATAATAGGATGATAACCTACTAGGGTCTCCCAACATATACTCGACGGTACGGGGAGCAAAAATTCGTACTAGTACCTATTGAATCACAAAAGGAGGAATCAACCAACCTTAGTGAAAACAAAAGCAACTAGGTTTAACGACGCTGGAACACGTCTCTAGCCTAGACCTCTAGATATGTGAGCGTTAGGTTCCAATGCGTTTTTAAGTTCATTCAATAGATTTTAACAATTAATCTTGAATTAAGCCTCGATTTCAAGGCCCTACCGAATATATCTTTAACACTCCTAGAATGCAACTTGGTGAGCAAAAACCATTCCTTTCGATGAACGAATATCTAAATGAGGGTAAGGAGTTCATTTCCAAGTGAATGAAGACAATAACAAGCAAATGCAAGAACAAAAATGCAAGCAAGTAATCCAATCAATAGGAAACACAATGCATCGATTTTCGCTTATCTCGCAACTACTATGACGAAAAATGAAAGATTTAAATTTTGCTTTTCAATTCCTAATCATAAAGAATCTACTAATGCAAACATGCTTTCATTTTCGTATACTATATGAGTGTAATTGTTTTTTATTTTTGGAATAAATAACAAACAAGCTAATGCACAACTTGACTGATCAAAAAGCAAATGTAATCTATGCTTCAATAGTGAATGGAAACCAAATCAACACAACAAGCCAGTTTAATGACCAATTACTACGGATCAACCAAGAAGATGGGAAAGTAGCAAGAAAACAACTTCAAATAAATCAACAAGACTATTGTGGATGGAGTGCAGAACCTTGGAAGGACAAGCAACCCAAAACAAGTGAATTCTTGACGAAATCCTAAAATACTTAGGTCACACAACCCAATCACCAAAACTCATACAAATGGAACTAAGAAGGATATGCCTTAGCAAACACAATCAAAACAAGCTTAATAAGATGTAAGAGACAACATAGGACAAGCTACACTAGCCTATTCGGAGGTAGGGTTGTAAAAAGAAACACTACAGGAATCGTCGCAAGGGTAAGACTGACAACCTGAGACGATTACCAAATCGTTGCAAGAAATACACTAGCAACTGAGCGATGTCGTCGCCAAGGTACACCTGTTCTCAGCGACAGTCCAATTTCAGGAATCTTCGTAGTTGTATGACAGGATATCTGCGACGTACAACTTGGACAAAGAGGATAGGAGCGATTTGCCGCAGCTGTTAGGAATTAAACAACGACGAGCTCAACAAATAAGGAAAATATGGCAAAAGCAACTGAGATACACCAGGCTTATCACTCAGACAGTGAGGTGGACTACTAGAGCTACTCAAGTGATCCAGGACATTGATGGTTCAGTCCCAAACAAGGAGACACTATGTAATTCAATCAAAAACAAATCAAGAGCAAAAACAAGAGACAACACACAAAGGATTCCCCAGTGGAGTCGCCAACTTGTGTTGCAGGTAAGTTCCCTATGCAGACAGAGACAACCCCTGTAGCCCTAGAGTGGGTCTAGTCACAGAAAGACAAAAACAAATAAATTCCTTAAATAGTTCTCATTGAAGAGGCCTACCTTAAACCGGTGTTCGATGAAGTCTTCGTCACGTCGCTTTAGCTATCGCTTCTTCTCCTTAATGAATGATGCACTTGAAACAACATAAGAAAATGACAAAACACATAATAGAGCACAACAACGAACTATCTACTTATAGAGTTAAGGAACCATAAGCTATCAACATACATTTCATACATGATATAGGAAATAACCATTGATTGTATTAATATGAACAATAGTAAAGCTTACAACCACACCTTGATATTGCAAGCTTCTATGAAGGGTCTGATCAATATGTCTCCATAAGCATTCACTCTCCAAGGTCTCCTAGAAAGACTGATGACTCTCTCTCTCACGCAAAAGCACAAGTATGAAACTAAGGCTTCCTTCTTACAAAACCATTTACATTCTCACAACATGAAAGGCAATCCAAATTGCAAGCTATCAATCCAACAAGCTAAGAACTAGCACACCAAAAGCTCAACTAGCATTCTCAGAACTCTGAATTAGCTGATCATAGTCATGGAGGATGCTTTTATAAGAGGAGAAGCCTCCATAAATGAGGGGAGACGAATCTTATCGTCAAGGGAGGTTACTCAAAAGGTGGAACCACCATCTCAAATGAGGAGAGGTGAACTTCCTGAACCAACAACCAGCTCCAGAACCACCCAGAAGCATTTTGTTTGAACTAATTCGCCATATCTGTGTCGCCACAGGTCAAACACTAAGACTCAGAGATGACGTCGGAAGGGGTTAATGCATTCTGGGCTATCGTCGCAGGTAGGATACTGATGACATGCGATGATCCCTAAAATTCGACTGTTGCAGAGAACATATGTACTCTTGCGATGGTGTCGTGAGGTTCTTGTTCACTCTGGTCCATCGTCGCAGATAGGATACTGATGTCATGTGACGATCTTGAAACATAGGTAAAAAGGGCCAAATTCAGGATTAATGAGCATGGTTAATCTTCTTGAGTGATATGGAAGATGTGGACACATATTTTGATGTATGACACATAATAGATGCCATTCAGGGATTGATTCTACTCGGGATCAGGGGATGTGTGGTCGGTGACAAAATACTATGTAACAGACCGTCCATGTAAAAATAGTTTCATGCATGCAACAACAGTGTGATGTTAAAAAAAACCTCAAATGGTGCTAGTACAAGCTAGTATGTATCAAAACGACAACAAGCATTCACTGAAATCAAGTAGCCAACATTCATACGAAGTGAAACACAAAAAGTGCCAGAAAACACAGCGTGAGACATGAAAAGTGGGCTTACCCCAAAACAACTGAGCTGAATGTGCCGATGACTTCTAGATGCAATGTGGGATTTCAGAGCTACAAAATCGATGTGAGGAATGAGCTTTGCAACATCCGGTTGATGAATTTTGATAAAATCGAGGTTGCGACTTGCATGCCAAAAATCTAGGGAAAGTGACACTTGGTGGGAGGTTTTTGAAGTGATCTTTGCATGTAACCTCCAACTGCTAAAAATAGATCCCTGAAACAAGGGATGCCTTTGCATGATGCCTTGGGAGGAGCAACCCAAGCATGCAAAATAATTTTGCTTGGTCCCAGAGGGAACCGGTCAACTCAACTGCACATGCAACAGTCTGCTCAGCTGGGAGGAAAAAATGTGCATTTTTGGGAGGGAGTTGGGTTGGCTACCCAAAGGGGTTATGCAATTTCTAGGCAAAGCAGCTGACTACTGCCCATAAATGCGCAATTTCTAGGCTGAGCAGTCCTGCTAGGAGGAATTGCGCAATTTTTCCAGTGAACAGTGACGGGCAGATTTGCGCAATTCTGAAGCCTACCAGGTTGCCAGACAGAATTGCGCAATTTCTAGAGGGAAGTTGGTTTCCCTTTAGAATTGCGCAATTTTTTGAGGGAGCTGCCCAGCTTGCAGCTAGACTAATTCTAGTGAAACAACCTATGAAGGGGATGCAACAAGCTTTGACGGACAGGCTACCATTCAGCTAGAAAATTATTGAAGCTTGTGTACTTGACAGGACAAGACATGATGTTGTGAAAGGTTGGTAGGGAGGCCCCAAAACGAAGCTAAGGAAAAATTTTGGAGGGTGGTTGTAGCACTACAACAGTTGGCGACACATTGGTAGAACTCCAACTCTTTGAATGTACCTTGTTTGTGAAAAGAAAGTCTAACACCTCTGGAAGTATTGTTCAGTTCTCAGTTCGTCTTGGTTTCCACACTGCTTGATTGTAAGATGTAGCATCTGGCAAGCCCTTGGTCGGTCGACACACAGTCTAATACAAGCCAACACAATTGTTTCGATTGGGGTTGAGGAGTATATGATACACCAACAGTATAGTCTTCAGAGTCTTAGTTTCATCTTTAGTGTTGCTCTGCTGCCAGCAGGCCTAGACAATGCCCCAACGGAGTCACGCAGGAACACAAGCATGGCTCTACTGCCAGCGAGCCTCGTGAGCACCTCGACGAAGTTACTTGCATCGCCTCTCTATGCAGGAAGCCTTTCTCTTCTTTCACCTTATTCATTTTTCATTTCTTGTTTTTGTTTTTTTAAACTTGTTCACTTTTTCATTTTTTCATTTTTTATCTTCATAACTATGCATATAACTTATTCATTTCAGAGGCGAAAGAGGGATCCAAACTTATTGAGAGCAGAAGAGGTTGTTCCTTCAGAGAAGTAATTTATGTATACCTCTAACGTGCTTGTTAAGGTTTCCCCCCTCACCTTACTCTACTTGATTGCGCTGACAAGGATTAACCCAAAAAAACCGACGAGAGTAGGTGATATTAGTTAGTGTGCAAGCGTTGTGTTTTCACCAAGGTCCACTTTGAACAATACATATTTTCCATTGATGTATCATGGACTGACGACAACATGTTATTACATAAGAGAGCAGACAATAGATCACCAAATGTTGATAGTTGTACAAGTCCTCTTGTACTTTACCCAACTTGTTTCAAGAGTTGCACATGGTCCACGCGAAACTAACCTACATAAAATAACAAGCAAACAAACCAAAAAAGAAAAGTAAGAAGTAGAAGAAAATGTGGAAGCAAAGCGAGTAAGCAAACAAGCAAGCAAGCAAACAAACACACAAAGAAAGAAGCAGACATGCATGGAAGCAAATAGCTCAAAAGCAAACACTACTCCTATTCCTCAGCTAACATTGCATGGGTCATCTCATGTGAAGTGATACTTCCAATGCAACCATCAGTGCATTGGTTGACCCATGTTGGTGAAGGCACGATTTGTGAACGTCGTAGTTGTTCAAACCAACAAGAATGAAAGATATAATGATGAATACGGACACACTCCGAGCTTACAAGCGATCACAGAACAAAGATGAATGAAAGCGCATGACATGCACTCTGTGGAGCTACCATGGTGTTATGCTACACTGTGTGCAGATGTTGAGTATATGCATGCTCTTGACTGTGACATGAAAGCAAACATGAGAAAGGTAGACCACTTATGCTGTGCATGGGTGCTTGATGTGTAATATTCCTCCAATGCATGAGCGATGGGATCATGTAGTTCAAGTGGAGGAAGTGAAATTTGGGTGTTTGGTTGATCTTCAATACAAAGCAGAGAGTGATGAGGAGCCTTGAGTGTTTCAACAATTTCCTGACTGAAAGTGAAACCAACCTTAGGACAACGAGGGCTTGACATAACCATTAGCTCAAACTGAAGTACCTCAAAAATTTGCGAGGTTACAACTTCGTTGACAAATAGATCATCGTAGACCAATGTCTTAGACAAATTAACAACGATTGAATCAACATCGTGATCAAATGAAGAAGTAGAGATATCACGACAACCAAGATCAGAAAATTCAGGATGTTTGTCGACATCCTCATGATTTGATGAATCAGGCAGAGGGGTAGATGAGAAGCAAAGATGTTCACCCTCTGTGTTTTTAGAAATGACAGATGACAGATTGGATGGATTTGCAGAGGAAGATGTGTCCTCTCCACACTATGATGATAGACTGACATTCAACGTGTCCTATGAATGGTCGGAAGTAGAAACATCTGGAAATGGGTCTTCACAGTGGAAATTAACAGTGGAAGAATCACAAGGGATGTTAGGATAAAGCGAATGAGGCGCGGTTGGAAGGGAGTCATCCTTCACCACAGGTTCTTATTTAGATTCCTGCACACACTCATCATGAATGATGACACATGTTGGCTGCATAACACGAACTCCGTCGACAACTTGATCCTTGTTCACAACAGGTGAGGAGTCCGGAATGGGAAAACACAAGATAATACAATTTGGAGGATCAACAGAATGCGGGGACGAAGGTTGAGGGAATGAATCCACATGACAATCAACAATCTTGCAAGCCAAATCTACACAGATATCAAGAGCAGGTGGGGTGGGAGGATGTGACAGTTCAACAGATGTGTGTGCATGATGTCCCACATCACTCCACGGTGGTGGAGTTATTTGAGGAGGTGAAGGCCGACAGTCACTTGTGACAACAACTGTGCCTGCCTATGATTGCGCAGCTCCATCACCGAAGTGTGCTAAGTGAGGTTTAGATATGCGAAGAAGACACTCAAACCTTCCATAAAGAAATTCCAAATCAATTTCATCTTCGGGAAATCGATATGCAAGATTGCAAAAGCGTGTGCAAAACTGATCAACGGATTCATCGGGTGCTTTTCGTAATTTCAAAATTTCTTGATCAAGTGCTTTATGGTTAAAGTGATTGAAAGCAGGATCTATCTTTGCGACCAAATGAGCAAGAGAATGAATAGATTTTTTGGGTAGCTTAGCACACCAGTGTATGGGGTGCCCTCGAAGCGTGTAGACGAATAACGTGCAGGTCATGTACTCTTCAAAGGTTCCATGTCTTTCGCATTAACTTACAACGCCAACTGTGTGCCTAACTAAGGCTACGTGGCCTCCACCATCATATGTTTTATGTGACAAGTTATCTGAGAGCTCTTCCAAGATAATGAAGTTATTTCCATAAGATATACATTCTAGAAGAGCAACTATGTAGTTAGTCATGATAGATATGTAGAGATTCAAAACATATGCGAGGACTCATCTTGTCATCTGGCCCTCCTTATAGTGCCAAAATGTTGATGGTGTTGGGCCCACCAACATGTACGAGGATCTCCCCGGTAAGAAGTCCCAATTAAACCTCAAACCATTTGGTGTAGGAGTCCCAACAGTGGGTCGTACAGTAATGCCTTGATTGCGATTTCGCACAGAGGCAAGTAAGATGTCCTTGTTGGTAGCAAGGGTGCGACAGCTACAGTAAGTCAAGGAAGGTGCATGAGAGGTTCTAACACTAAGGGTGAAGTGAGTGTGCCCCTTGGAAGCCTGTAATAGTACACGAATTGGAAGGGAACACATGAGCGAAGATGCATCACAAGTTGGAAAGCAAGTTAGTGAGAAATCCAAAGTGCTGGTTAAACCAACAACAAATTTCAGAAAGATTCATACATATTTATACATAATAGTCCATACATGCATGCGTAAGCAAACAAATACATATATCATTTAGAGTAAACCAGATAGCATAGAATACAATACAACATATGCATGAAATGTGCTGGCTCTGTTATATTAAGAAGTGTAAGTTCCAATCATACAATACATCCATGTCCAACCATTAGTTCCGACAACGGAACGTCATAGCCACAACTGCCCGCTCCTCCAAAGAGATGTACTAGTTTATGTAAAAAAAGCAGTGGAGAAGCCAAGACTCATTACAATACTGTCCAAGCTTTCTCTAAGATAGTCCTATTAGAAGCTTGGCTGACCAAAAGCCTTTACAATGAGTTATGAGGTTCTATTTAGAACAAAGGGTGGGGTGACCCTTGACATTCCCCTTTGTGACAGTTCATCTACCCTCATGACTCTTCATCTACTCTATGACTGTTACATCCAACTATCAACACTTGAACTTCCACTTGACAAGACGCTATATTACAATGCACATGTGCCCATGTGAGACAAAATGGCTTGAGCAAGCTATTTGGTCAATTTAGTGTCCTAAATTTCTCTACATAATTATCAATCCGGGTATCGTAAACTAATGAAGTGTAGTGCACTATACGTGCTAGATGGCCCTTCCTACTTCAATGTTTTTGAGTTTTCTCTTGTTTTGGGGGTTTGATATTTTAATTCCTAATGTTCTGCAATGTATTTAACAAAATCTTAAATCTACTGCTGCTAAGAATATAAAGAAATGAAATGAGAACTAATATTAAAATGGAGAATGAGATTGCAGCTATCTATGATGAACCAAAAACGAAACACTGAAAATAAGATTACAAATATTGTCTAATTTATTTGCAGAATCAAAATTTAATGAACAACTAAAAAATGAAATTGCAACTAAATGAAAAACTATGATTGAAAATGAAATTGCAACT
Source organism: Pinus taeda (assembly GCA_000404065.3). NCBI lineage: Eukaryota > Viridiplantae > Streptophyta > Pinopsida > Pinales > Pinaceae > Pinus > Pinus taeda. Next base: position 181,877 of record APFE031696861.1, read on the forward strand.
AATGTGTCATAAAAACTAAATGAAGTGTCTTGTCACTCTGCTACACAATTTTGGGAGAACTACTTACTTGTTATAACATTTTGAGGGATTCAATACTTCATTGTTCTAAAACTGAGAATGAAACTATAATAAAATTAAATGAAAGACTAAGACTGAAAGTGAAATTGCAATTAATATACTATAACAACTAAATGAAGTGCTTTATCACTTTGCTATACAATTTTGGGAGAACTACCTCCTTGTGATAGCATTTCGAGGGACTCCATACTTCATTGTTCTAAGAAAAAGTAAACATAAAAATGCAGAGAAAGACTCAATCATAAATGAAATACTTCACCACTTAGTTTTAAGATGAACCATCAACTGAAAGGGCTTTCAGAAATATTCACTTACAACATGAGTTATTAAATTAACATCAAAATGGAATTTAAAAATCTAAATACTAAGGAACAATAGATGAAAGAAACTAGACTAATGATCAGCAAATCTAAATTACTCTATGCTACTGACATCAACTTCAAGCTACTGATAAGAAACTAGAAAGTAATGAAACAAAAGAGCTATTCTGTGAACATAAGCTGCATTATGAACAGAGTTAGAAAGTGGTTATAAACATCATGGAAAAACACAGTGAATTTACAATTAACTATGAAAAACAAAACATAAATAAAATGTAACCTTGACTAACGCAGGGGCCCTCTGCAGAGGTCTCGGATTATAAGCACTTAATCAACACTCCAACAACACTTCAGGTATCCATGAAATAGAGTCTTTATATTAAAACAGAGAATGAGTTCTTCAAACTACAGAGTGGAAATACGAACTTAATACATAAGCAAAAACTTAACTTGTTCTGTGTTCTTCACACAGGTATATATAGGGAGATTATACAACTATTTTAAAGAGAGAATTAAGCTACAATAAAACACGTAGACAGGAAAGTATGCAGAATTCTTGTCCTTGGTTGCTTGGAAACATAAATCTTATGGTAATGGCTATTGGATTTTGTTTGCGTAGGTGATAGATGAAGTCCGTGGCCTCAGGAAACTGCTTTGGATCCCATTGCTAAGAAACATGTGCAAAACAAAGTTCTGTTTGCCATAGGTTTCTATGTTTGACTTCCTTTTGACCGGAATCTTCCTTGTCGATCTAGGCTAGATGAATAGAATACGATCCATGTCCTGACGTTTCCCAAGCTACCCATGTAGTCCTTTTCCCCTCTTGACACCTGGAACCTGCAAAAGTGTGAAAGTAGCTGCGAAACAACCGATTAGCTGCAGAATGGGGCTGCGTTCCGTAGCTAAAAATCAAAAACTTATTCAAATAACAAACATAAAAGTATAACCTGTAAATCTCTGAAATATACTCCTTGAGGCAATGTATAATGGTTTTTGATGATAAGGATGCATTTTTCATGGAAAAATAGAGAAGGAAGGATGAGAAAAGTAGCTAAGGGAAAGACAATTTTGGAACTCAACATACCCCCACTGCTAGACTATTGCATGTCCCCATGTAATCAAAATTGTAAACTCCCTCCTCCTACTGCATTTGTTCTGAGAGTTCTGCCAAAACATCCAACCTCTCCTTGCTTTTTTTTTAGATAAGAGAAACAAAGACTAAGTTGGTGGAGAAGAAGGATTCTTCTTCACCAACTTCATTTTAGAATTGTTCTGAAAGATCTTGATGAACTCCTCCTTTGAGATTGGTTTTTGATAAATTTTCAATCTATGACTATTCACAAGGAGAGGAGTTTGACTTTCATCTATTGTTCTGATCCTTACTGCTCCATTACTGAAAACTTTTTCAATCTCATATGGCCCAAGCCAATGAGTTTGAAATTTCCCTTGAAAAGCTTTAAACTTTGAATCAAATAACAGTGCCTAATCTCCCTCTTGAAACTTCTTGTCCTTGATGTACTTGTCATGTCACTTAGCCCTCTGTTGCTGAACTAGATCAGTCCTTTGAATAGCCTCTTGTCTGATTTTATCAAGTTCATTCAATTGCTCTAGTCTATGCTTTTGAGCTTTTGATAAATCCATCCTCAGCTGGACTGCCATCTTGAAAATTTTGACTTGGAACTCTATGGGGAACAGGACTTGCTTCCCATAAACAAGCTCATAGGGTGTATGTCCAGTTGTGTTCCTCCATGTAGTTCTATAGGCCCATAAGGCTTCAGGAAGCCTTTCTGCCCAATCTCATCTATGTAGATGCACAGTCTTGGTGAGGATTCTTTCAATCACTTTATTTGTAGACTCCACTTGACCATTTGCTTGTGGATGATAGGGAGTGGATTTCCTAAGCTTGATTTTGTATTCCTCCATAAGCTTCTCCACCATGTTGGATGTGAATTGAAGTCCCTGATCTGTCACAATTTCTCTTGGAACACCAAAGCGAGTAAAAATATCCTAAAAAAGAAAACTAACTACAGAATTTTCGTTAGCAAAAAGTAATGCTTTGGCTTTTACCCATTTGGTGACATAATCAGTGCATACCAATATATACTTTTTCTACTTGGATGGAGAATTAATAGGTCCAATTAAGTCTAGAGCCCATTTTTCAAAGGGTTCAATAAGTACCTGAGGTTGTAATGGCATTTCATTTGAGGGAGCAAGTTTCCCTACCCTTTGGCAGCTGCCGCACCTTCTGACATATTCTTTAGCATCTTTGAAGATGGATGACCAAAAATATCCTAAAGAAAGGATTTTATAGGTTGTCCTCTTGTCAGCAAAGTGTCCACCACATAGCTCATCACGACATGCTTTGAGAATATCAGGCATCTCATCTTCCCTGACACACCTTCTAATCATAAGATCTGCCTCTGTTTTATACAATTCGTTAGCGATCCATGAATATCTTGCACTATCTTGAATAATATTTCTTTTCTCTCTAGGAAATAAATGTGAAGGTAACTTCCCTGTAACCACGTAATTAGCAACATCTGCAAACCAAAGAGTTTGAGTAGTTACTGCAAAGAGATATTCATCAGGAAACTTATCTTCAACCGGAGAGTCTTTGATATTCTGAATCCTGGACAAGAAATCAACAATTATGTTTTGTTTTCCAGGTCTATCTAGCACAGTAATATTGAATTCTTGTAAAAGTAAAAGCCATCTTGTAACTCTGCCATTAGTCATAGGTTTATTCATCACATATCTAATTGTAGAGTGATCTGTATGAACAAAGGTTTCATAGCCTGTTATATAGTGTCTGAACTTGTTAATTGCATGAACAACAACTAAGAACTCTTTCAGTTACAGTATAATTCAACTCAGTGGGAGTCAAATTTTTACTTGTATAGTAAATGACATAAGGAATCAAATCTTTTTGTCCCAATACAACTCCTAGAGCTGTATCTGAAGCATCTGTAGAAATATGGAAAGGAAGTTTCCAATTTGGTCCTCTTAAGATAGGTGCTTCAGATATTTTTGCTTTTAAGGTTTCAAATGCTAGTTGGAAATCAAGATTCCACTTGAATTCACAATCTTTTGTAAGCAATTTGAAGAGTGGAGATTCTATTTTAGTGAAGTTTTTTTATAAATCTTCTGTAATATCCTGTAAATCCTAGAAAACTTCTAACATTTTTTTGGCAATTTGGAATTGACAACTTAGAGATAACTTCAACTTTAGACTTGTCAAATTTAATCCCTTCTCCCGAAATGTGATGTCCTAAAACAATACCTTCTGTAAACATCACAAAACATTTTTCATGGCTTAGTGAAAGGTTTGTTTCTTTACATCTTTTAAGGACTTTTTCCAAATTCTCCAAAGCTTCTTCAAATGTGTTACCATAAACTGTAAAATCATCCATATATACCTCTACACAATCATGTATTAGATCAGAAAAAATTCCTAGTACCGCTCTTTGGAATGTTGCAGGTGCATTACATAACCCAAAAGGAAGCACTCGGTAGGTAAAAGTTCCCCATGGACAAGTAAATGTGGTTTTATCCTGACCCTCAGGTGCTACCTGAATTTGATTATAACCACTAAAACCATCCAAGAATGAGAAATACTTTTTACCTGCTAGTGTATCTAACACTTGATCTATAAAGGGAAAAGGAAAATGATCTTTCAAGGTTGCTTTATTCAATTCTCGGTAATCAATGCACACCCTCCATTTACCATTCTTTTTAGACACAATTACCAAAGGAGAAACCCACTGGCTATCTGAAATTGGGTAAATGAAGTTTACATTGAGTAATTTTTGGAGCTCTTCTTTCACAATTTCCCTAAGATTTGGGTTCATTCTTCTTTGAGGTTGTCTCATTGGTCTACTATTTTCCTCAACACAGATATGATGGATACAAGTCTTAGGATCAATACCTTTCATGTCGGTATACTCCCATGCAAATGCAGCAGAATGTTTTTGTAATATTTTGGTTAGCTCTTCTTGTTGTAGTTTCTCCAAGTTTTTGTTTATGTTCAATGTCCTACCTGGAAAAATTTCAATTGTAGAGCTACCAAACTCTTCCATAGAATAGAGAGACATCTGTCTAGATGACAAGTATTCAATATTAGATATTTCTTGAAATTGTGCACGATCATATTCTGAAGATGTTTCAAATTTTTCTAATGTGTTCAAAATTTAACTATCTTCACTAATTTCAGATATAGTAAAGAGAGGCTGAATATCATCTTCATCACTAATCCATTCCTTGTCATCTATTTCTGTTATTGCTTTTGTTGGAGGATACAAAGTAAATTTCTTTGTTGAATTACCATCAGAAATATACATGTCAGTAGATCTACAACTAATAACAGCATCAACTGTGGCCAGCTAAGGTCTTCCTAATATGAGTGGGTGTCCTCCTAAATTATTCTTGGGAGTTAAAATGATAAAATCAATAGGATATTCCCAAGAATCTGAGGAGACTGAAATATATTCTAGCACACCATCTGGTTTAATTACTGATCTATCTACAAGTTGCAGTAGGGTAGGTTGTTAGAAAATGATATATTACAGAGCAATGGAACACATAGAATATTGCATAAATATAAACATAGAAAACGCATAAAACCAGAGAGACACAGATATACGTGGTTCACCTAGTTTGGGCTACGTCCGCCCCGAACAGCCAGTCCTTCCTTTCTATTATCCAGCAAAATGAAGAGACACAACCTACAACAGATCCGCTGTAATATCCTCTGTTTTCTCTCACAGTCTCACCTCTCTGTTTCTCGCTCGGAGAATACACATCTATTACATAGCCTCAATACAATGCCCTCATATAAAGAGAGGGGTTGCATTCTAGGGCAAAAACCCTAAACTAAACATAAGTTCTACCGTCAGATCATCCGCCTAATGAACGACCCAGCTTGACTAGAAATTACTATACTTTTATAAGACAATTTTACATCTGTTTTTAGCTTTGGGGGCGCAGCCCCCGAAACCCCCTGTTGGGGGACCGTTGGCCCCCGGACCCCCAATTGAGGGGGATCGGCCCCCCAAACCCCCGTGGGGGGGACAAGTCCCCCCTGCACCCCCTCGCGTGGAGGGGTGTACAAACTTCTTGGGGTATACATTCGGCTGAAACAAAGACCTCTAAATAATCATGCTCCACACCCAACATAGGTGTGTAAAGAAGGTTAGGAAGTTTAAGCTGCTCCATAGTTTGTCTGCTCATAATGTTTATTGCTACCCCTAAGTCAATCAATGTATTTGGAATTTCAATCCCATTTATATGTGTCTTGACAATCGGACTTCCTGGATCCACATATTTCTGCATGGTAATCTTTCCCATCATGATGTCTGCGATCTTTCCTACTAGGTGAATTCTTTTTGTTTCTCTCGGTTTTCTTCCTAGTCTTTTGATGCTCAACTCCTTTATTGTCTTGGCTAGAATAAGAATTTATCTAATGGCTTGCAGCAAATTAATTTTGATGCAAACATTCTTCAATTCATCTAGAAAATCATAATTAGGCAACAAGATTTGTTTTTCTACCCCTATCAATTTATTATCTCTCAGGAAAAGGAGGTGTAGAAGTAGATGCTGGTTGCTCAATTATAGGACTTGTGTTTATTGATTCTTTTTATTTTTATTTTTCTATGTTTTGGTTTTGGAGGGATGTTCCCTCAAAAGTTTTTTCCTTTTCTAATATCCTACCAGATCTAAGTTGAACATCATTAAGATCTAGAGGAGTAATCATATAAGTTGGAAATTGTTGTCCTTCTACCATATAAGCATTCTAAGGGTTTTCATTATTGGGGTTTGGTAATGGTTGGGAAGGTAGCTGATTTGGTTTTTGTTGAAATGGAAATGAAAGTTGAGGGTTTTGATTTGGAAGTTGTTGTTGATTTTGATAATTTGGAGGATATTGGTAATATTGGGCAAATCTCCCATAAGGATTTTGTACCTCTTATGCCCATGGTTGAGATTAATACTGAGATTGAGTTTGAGGCCAAGGTTGCTGCCAAGAATTACAGTTTGGTGGGGGTTGAAGAGACATTGGATTGTTAAATCCTTGATTTTGTGACCCCTACCAAGGTATTCTTGCAACAAAACAAAGAGATTCTATAGGATTTGAGACTGTGTCATCTTGAAAGTCAACCTTAAGACCTGGGATTGATGGACAATACTTGGTATCATGACTTTCTGAACAAATCATACAAGTTTCTACAATTTTTGCATCTAAAGGGCATTCATTTAGAGCATGTTTCTTTTTGCATTTTGGACAAAAAATGGCTAAAGCACCAGCCTCTGTTTTCTTCTTATTTTGAATTTTAAGGGTGTCTATTTGCTCACTAAGGCTCCCTAAAATGTCAGTTTTAAACTCATCAAGCATATTGCCAATTTCTGCCCTACTTACAGATCCGGTTGCAGATTTGTTTGCTCTAACAAGAGAAGGATCTCTTGGCCCTTTCCCAGTTTTAGATTTCCCTCTTGAGAGATGAACACATAGTTCTGCTATGTCACTCAATGGAAGTTGAGAGATATCTCCCTTCCCCATCATGTTAAGGATATCTATCCATTCATCTCTAATGGCCTTTAACAAAAGAGCTTTCAAAGTTTCTTCATCTAAATTGTTCATCTTTGCTATTTTCAAATTATAGCTGAATCTCTCAAGCAAATCCTCTAAGTTTTCATCTTCCTTTTGCATCATTTTGAACATCTCATCTTTGTGATTGGTAGGCATACAATAATCCAAATATCTATCCAAAAATGCTTTTTTCATGTCATTCCAAGTTCTAATGGACTGAGTGACCAACCCTATGAACCATTTCAAAGTAGCCTCTTTTAGTGTTGAAGCAAACAATTTGAGTTTTTGAGAGTCTTCTAGATAGTCATAGGTTCTGCACAAAACTTCAAATTCAAACAAAAATGTTTCAGGATCCTCACTTCTCAACCCATAAAAGTTTGGGAGGACAGATGGTGAAATGCTTTTCATTGTGGTATGTGTTTCCTCATCTACTATAGGGAATCCAAATGAGTTATCTACTTCCCTATTTCCTCTGCCTCCTCCATTATTACCTCTACCTCCTCCATTGTTTCCTCTACTTCTCCCTCTACCCCCTCCTCCAAATAGTGTGAATTCTTCATCTTGTTCTTCTTCTGCCATTATAGTTTCTTCATAGTCAGTATAGGGCTCAACTTGCAAGGTTATTCCTTCCTCCTCTGGTTCTTATATTAATGGACTATGAGAGAGAGTTTCTACTTCCTCACCAGGTATTCCTAATTCTTCAATTACAATAGGCTCCCCTGTGGAGGTGAAAAAGGTCTTCTCTCCTAGGACTGTTTTGGTAGATGATGTAGGAGAACCTTCTGATTGAATTTCCGCCCCTTGGATTCCAGGAATCCTATGGTTGGGAGTATGAATCTGGGATGGAGGTGTGTCTTTTTTAACTCTTGGTGGAGCAGGTGGAGTTGTAGGAATCGAACTTCTGCCTCTAGCTATAAATCTACCCCTAGAGTCTCGTTATGCATGTCATTGTTTTGTTTTGGCTTTTGTCTTTTGTTTTTTTATGAATGTAAGAGATAAGGCTACCTAGTTACACTTCCCCGGCAACGGCGCCAAAATGTTTGGTCAATTTAGTGCTCTAAATTGCTCTACATAAATTATCAATTCGGGTATCGTAAACTGATGAAGTGTAGTGCACTATATGTGCTAGATGGCCCTTCCTACTTCAGTGTTTTTGAGTTTTCTATTGTTTTGGGGGTTTGATCTTTAATCCCTAATGTTCTACAATGTATTTAACAAAATATTAAATCTACTGCTGCTAAGAATCTAAAGAAATGAAATGAGAGCTAATATTAAAACTGAAAATGAGATTGCAGCTATCTATGGTGAACCAAAAACGAAATACTGAAAACAAGATTACAACTATTGTCTAATTTATTTGCAGAATCAAAACTTAATGAACAATTGAAAAATGGAATTGCAACTAAATGAAAAATTATGATTGAAAATGAAATTGCAACTAATCTGTCATAAAAACTAAATGAAGTGTCTTGTCACTCTGCTACACAATTTTGGGAGAACTACCTCCTTGTTATAGCATTTTGAGGGATCCAATACTTCATTGTTCTAAAACTAAGAATGAAATTAGAATAGAATTAAATGAAAGACTAAGACTAAAAGTGAAATTGCAATTAATCTACTATAACAGCTAAATGAAGTGCTTTATCACTCCGCTATACAATTTTGGGAGAACTACCTCCTTGTGATAGCATTTTGAGGGACTCCATACTTCATTGTTCTAACAAAAATTAAACATAAAAATGCAGAGAAAGATTCATTCATAAATGAAATACTTCACCACTTAGTTTCAAGATGAACCATCAATTGAAAGGGCTTTCAGAAATATTCACTTACAACATGAGTTATTAAACTAACATCAAAATGGCATTTAAAAATCTAAAGACTAATGAACAACAGATGAAAGAAACTAGACTAATGATCAACAAATCTAAATTACTCTATGCTACTGACATCAACTTCAAGCTACTGATAAGAAACTAGAAAGTAATGAAACAAAAGTGCTATTCTGTGAACACAAGCTGCATTATGAACAGATTTGGAAAGTGGTTATAAACATCATGGAAAAACACAGTGAATTTACAATTAACTATGACAAACAAAACAAAAATAAAATGTAACCTTGACCAACACAGGGGCTCTTTGCAGAGGTCTCGGATTATAAGCACTTAATCAACACTCCAACAACGCTTCAGGTATCCATGAAATAGAGTCTTTATATTAAAACAGAGAATGAGTTCTTCAAACTACAGAGCGGAAATCTGAACTTAATACATAAGCAAAAACTTAACTTGTCCTGCGTTCTTCACACAGGTATATATAGGGAAATTATACAACTATTTTAAAGAGAGAATTAAGCTACAACAAAACATGTAGACATGAAAGTATGCAGAATTATTGTCCTTGGTTGCTTGGAAACATAAATCCTATGGTAATGGCTATTGGATTCTGTTTGCGTAGGTGGCAGATGAAGTCTGTGGCCTCAGGAAATTGCTTCGGATCCCATTACTAAGAAACGTGTGCAAAACAGAGTTATGTTTGCCATAGGTTTCTATGTTTAACTTCCCTTTGACCGGAATCTTCCTCGTCTATATAGGCTAGATGAATAGGATACAATCCATGCCTTGATGTTTCCCAAGCTACCCATGTAGTCCTTTTCCCCTCTTGACACCTGGAACCTGCAAAAGCGTGAAAGTAGCTGCGGAACAACCGATTAGCTGCATAATGTAGTTGCGTTTCGTAGCTAAAAATAAAAAACTTATTCAAATAGCAAAGATAAAAGTATAACCTGTAAATCACTGAAATATACTCCTTGAGGCAATTTATAATGGTTTTTGATGATAAGGATGCATTTTTCATGGAAAAATAGAGAAGGAAGGATGAGAAAAGTAGCTAAGGGAAAGGAAGTTTTGGAACTCAACACAAGCCATGCAAGATATCATTGACACTCAGTTTGTTTTGGTGAGACCAACTCTTTGACATGCTTGTGATGGTGAAGGTGGTGATTTGATGCCAAGCTTGGTGGTTCGTATGGTGTGCATGTGCTCAATGGTGACATCTTGTTGAAGCGAACTCTTGCCTCCGTTACATCCGGGTGCATTGGTATGGTTCCTCTGTCCAACTCGTCTGCTAGCATGTGCATGGTCTTCTTAGGTGTGGTCAAACTGGCAACACAATAATGCATAGTGTCCGTGTTGATCTTCTAGTGTGTGCTGGTGGTCATGTGCATCAACTATCAACTGCATGTTCAGCTCCAGTCGGACTTGCTTCTTGTCTTTGCCTAGGTGAGTGTGCTGAATTGGTGGGAACGCATGTGTGCGCACAATGACATGCATGCTACTGAATTCCCTTGCATGCAATCAATAATACTGCTCACCATGTCTGCTCTGAGCCAATGCTGGGATGGATCTATAACTTATACAAGCACAGTTTCATCTGTGAGTGATGTTGCACCCGCTCTTGTACATGATCCTGTTGGAACTCATTCTCCCGTCTGTGCAGCTCCTGTTCTTCCTTGAGTTGTTGCTTCACCACCTGCAACTCATTCTCTTTTCTTTTCTCTACCCTCGCACGATCGTCTTGTCGTTCCGTCACCTCATAGCCTGAGTCTCCAAAGTTGCTTTCATCACAAGTGGATTTGATTGAGCTTGCAACTTTGTTCCACCTCTGTGTTGTCAACAACCTTCCTCTTGCATTCGCTACATGTGGGTGTGCTACTTTCTGCTATTGCTGATGGTGCTGATCGTTGTGATGGTGTTTCCATCTTATCTTGATGTCTTCATAGGTAGGCAAGCTCATAAACACTTGCTTGGCTGCAACCCACGTTGTGCTCTCAATGGTGTCCTTTAACTATGCTCTCCTGAAGGCCATTTTACTTGTGCTACTGAGAGGCAGATGAACACCTATGATACCTGGAGACATGGCAACACTCATGGCAAACAATTTGTTAGTCCAAAAACCAAAATGAACTTGAGCATTGACTTGGAACATACCTGTGTGACTGATCATGAAGGTTGCGCAATTTTCGTCGGGATGTCGAGAGGCTGACTGCCAAAACCATGTAAGGCACAAACCGGGCTGTCAAGAGGCTGACTAACTGCTAGAACTGCGCAATGCACAGTCCAGCCTGGCCTGCTAAGGAATGAAACTGCACAATGTGTAATTTCAGTCAGTAGGGACATGCAACTAGCAAACTGCATTGCGCAGTTTTGGGGCCAACATGACACTTCCTCCAAGAATTGCACAATGCAAGCCTGGCGGTCAGTGCCTGGGTAGACTTGCGCAATTTCTGGAGGGAAGGCAATGCCTTCGCTTTCAGAAATGTGCAGTGCTAGCTGGGCCAAGGCAGCCCAGTCTGGCCGACGGGTGACTGAAAACATGAGAAGTGTGAATGCATGATGAGATGAGTGCAAACAAGAGTGAATGATCATTCATGTAAACAACAAGTGTAGGATTCACGAAATGGGAAGGCATGCTTGTGTATGAAGCGAGTCGCCGCAATGACGACTGTTCGTGCAAAAACAGTTTCATGCATGCGACAATAGTGAGATGTTAACAAAAACTGAAACTGTGCTAGTACAAGCTAGTATGTATCAAAACAACAACAAATGCTTACTGAAATCAAACAGAAAAAATTCATACGAAGCAAAACAAAAAAAGTGCCAGAAACGCAGTCGTGAGACACGAAAAGCAGGCTTACCCAAAAGCAACTGAGCTGAATGTGCCGACGACTCCTAGATGCAATGTGGGATGTCAGCGCTGCAAAATCGATGTGAGGAATGAGCTCTGTAACATCCTATTAATGAGTTTTGATAAAATCGAGGTTGCGACACGCATGCCACAAATATAGGGAAAGCAACACTTGGTGGGAGGTTTCTGAAATGATCTTTGCATGTAACCTTCAACTGCTAAAATAGATCCATGAAACAAGGGATGCCTTTGCATGCTACCTTGGGAGGAGCATCCCATACATGCAAAACAATTTTGCTTGGTCCCGGAGGGAACCGGTCAACTCAACTACACATGCAATAGTTTGCTCAGTTGGGAGGAAAAAATGCGCATTTCTGGGAGGGAGCTAGGCTGGCTGCCCAAAGGGATTGCATAATTTCTAGGTAGAGTAGCTGACTGCTACCCAAAATTGCACAATTTATGGGCTGAGCAGTCCTTCTAGGAGGAAATGCGCAATTTTTCTAGTGAACAGTGACAGGCAGATTTGCGCAATTCTGGAGCCCAGCAGGCTGCCAGACAAAATTGCGCAATTTATGGAAGGAAGGTTGGTTTCCCTTTAGAATTGCACAATGTCTTGAGGGAGCTGCTAAGCCTGCAACTGGACCAAGTTTGGTGAAACAAACTGTGAGGGGGATGCCACAAGCTTTGATGGATAGGCTGTCATTCTACAAGAAAATCACTAAAGCTTGTGTACTTGACAAGACAAGACATGCTGATGTGAAAGGTTGGTAGGGAGGCTCCAAAACTAAGCTAAGGAAAAATTTTGGAGGGTGGTTGTAGCCGCTACAACAATTTCATACATTTAACAGTGCATTCAAGCACCTCCTTCTTCATCCTAGACCAAAATATTGCTTCCTCTTCGAAGTAATAATTTTATGATAGCCTAGGTGAACATGAAATCCTTTGTATTTACCAATATGGGCCTTCTCAAATCTCTAGAGTTGGGAATATACATCCCAGATTTATAGAAAAGGAGCCCATCATCATTTATCTAATAACTTTTGAACTTATGGCTTTAGTTTCTCTTGTTACAACCCATCTCTCACTTGGACATAAGTTCGTTAGCAACAAGGGATTCCATCAATTTAATCATCAAACCATATTTGTAAATGGTAATGGATACCATATGAACTATGTGCATTTTCCTACTAGATGTACATGTAACCATGTTTTCCTTCCGTTTTATGTGTTTTATTTGAAGTTGAACTCACATCAAATCTCTAACCATCTTTCTTGTTTAGCATTTAAATTTGGTTGGTCAAATATAATTATAATCCATCATGATCTATTTGTTTTAGCAACTACAACAACTACCTTCAATTCATGCTAGTATTGTTGCATAGAGGAATTTGAGGGGAACACCTAATCAAAGGCCTCATATCCAACTTAGAAAGCTTGATTGAACTTCCCATAGCTATGATTAGTTTGTTGTGAACCTTGAGACTCCTTTGGGAGGATTTTAATCCAAACGAAGCATTGTTGCTTAGTCCAATGATATAAGGGAGCACTAATGACCAATCTAGTGATACAGAGGAGCATTAATGGTTACTCCAACAATATAATCACCACAAAAACACCTCAGCCTAGTGAGCTGACACTTAGGAAAAATGCTTTAAACTCAAACTTTTCTTTCAAATTTGCTTTGTCCATTGATTGTATCACTCCATTAAGCCTTATTAGAGTGATACATTGCTCCTCAAACCATCAGAGCAATGTTGCTTCTTCAATTTTGACTTAAAACATATCCTTGAAAATCTAAGGCTAAGTGTATTGCCCTCCTGAACATTAGTTCAATGTTGTAGCGCTGGCTGAGCATCAAGTCAATGATACAAGGCTAGATTTTGGTTATCAAGCCCAACTTTTATCTTTCCTAGCACTCCATATTGCTATACTAAGCACTAAGGAAGTGACACATCATACCATTGAGCCTTTAAATATTGAAATAGTGCTTCCTTGAGAATAATCTTAATGATATATTCTCAAGTTTAGTCTTCAAGCTTACTTTGTTCCTCCTCTAACACTCCATATTGCCCCCTTGAATGTTTAGTCAACTCCATGTCACTCCACTACTACATCAAGCTTACAGTTAAAAACTTAGGCTTAAACTCATATTTTAACTCTCTCATGTCACTGTATCACACCATAGAGAGATAATGTAGCGACATATGCCTCATCACTCATTAACTCAACATTGTATCACTTCATTGAAGGTTAAGCTAGTGATATGGAAAATTTCTTTGGCTCTTCTTTCACTCATGACACTTTTTCCTCGACTTTTCTCATGTATACCTGACTTAACTAACAATGAAAATAAAGTAAAAGGGAATTTATTGAAGGAAATAATGCACCTAAGCTCATGGAAACTCTTTAAAAAGACCCCATAGCGTGGCCTTTTACCACATCGCTTGGCCCTTGGGAGTAAATTATTTCATTTAGATAGTAATACACCTCATTTATCCTTGTTAGCATTAGATTAAGCCAACTCATCGCAAGTATGTGACAAATCATGTCCATTTTGTACGGTTATTTCATGAATAATTACTTGCCCAACAATTATTTTATTCATTTGAAAAGGCGTCCTCTCTTCTTTCGCTGGTCAATTGAGTAGTTTTTTGCATTTTCCTTAAAATTTTGGCTCCTCTAGCCTTCTCTGCCATTTACCCTTGCATTTAGTTTCTCACACCCTAGAATGACGTAGTACAACTCATGAAAGTAGATGGAACCATTGGATTCAAGCCTGAATAACATTTTCTAGTGTAATAATGTAACATACCCTTTACCATCCCGTTGAAGCCTCAAAATTCGCTACAATACATTGGGGATGACCACCCAGTCCAGACCTTAAAGAAACTCATTTTTCGTTTGATATGGTGGTTCTGACTGGTTTAACCAGGTCTAGTTACCTTCTCTCAATCTCTAAATGACTTAAAATGTGACTTTCATCCACTAATGGAGAAGGGACATTAGATTAACTCTCTTGTTGATCAAGCAAGAAAGTGATCCTTAAGCTGATCTGGGGCTCAGCCAAGCCACAACTAAAGTATGCCTCTTTGTGAAGAGGACTTTTTGGAATGTAGAATTAATCTAAATGCAAAATTATTCTAAAATGCAAGCAAAAGGAACTAAATCCTAATCCTATCTCAATTAAGTAGATATAGATCTAATCTAATCGAGAGCAAGATATTTAAATGATTGAGATTTAAATGTGTTGGGCTTATAATGAATATCAAGCTAACGAAGTAGTTCAATTAACTAATATTATGAATACCAAAACACATTCTATTTAGAGACCTCTTAACTGAAATAATCAATCAACAACATTTAGGAAATAGTTCACAAAATGATATTGATTGTTAAATCAGTAATTCGAATAATTAAACAATAATATGATGAAATAGTTCACAACATATCATTATTTGTTAAATCAATATTAAGAGACGGATTTCTGAATAAATAGTTACTTAGAAATCAAAATTTAACCCATAAGAGCAGAGATAAATAATAACATATGATTGAGACAAATTATTCATACTGACAATAGTGCACAAACACGAATAAAATGACACATTCCCGCCATCATAAAATGAAACTAGTATTTAAAACAATAGTATTATAAATACCAATTTATTGAATCCATTTCATTGGCTCTGGTCTCCAACAGTCTTCCATAATCTTTGAACTTTTGTTGTTACAACAAGAGCTGCAGTAGTGCATGTTCTGCCCATCATACATAATTCAGAATGTAAAAGAAAAATCCTCAATAATCCTCAGATTCGAGATTTTCTCTCCTCTCACCTACAACTCTAAATCCCTATTACAAAAGTGCTTTTAGAATTCTAGAATTGTAGAGAGAAGCCCCTAATACATTATACAATATGTTATTTATAATATTTACAAAAAGAATTTTCAACAAGAAACTTTGTTGAAGAATAAATCTACTCCATTAATTTTCATTGGTTCAAATTCCATTCTTCTATTGCTGGAGCATTCTCATTGACTGAGATCTTCTTTTCCTCATATCTTCAACTGTTTTCCTGCGAAAACAAATCAAAACAAAATTAAAATGCCAAAATAAAATCAAAATACTAAATATGGATTTAAAACAAATCCAATCAAAACTTTAATTGCATAATTAAAATAAAAGGAATCAAAGCTTTCTATTGATGCTTGTGAAGATTTGTTTGGCCAAGGAGAACATAGGTGAATGAATCTACACTTAGAAGAAGTCGTGGGCAAATGAGAATGCAGAAAATTAAACTCAGAAAATTAGTTTTATTAAAAATTGGGAGCTTGATCTTCTGTTGGATTTTAGACCCAATAAATAATCAAATCTGGCAATGAAACCACTTCAGAAATGTTCTCCATGATTTTATCTTTTTAATGAGCCGTCTCGGGCCTCATTTGGCCAAGTAAACTCCATTTATGAGCTTTTAAAGTTGGAGTATTAAAATTGCCAAAATTCTAGAATTTTTGTTGCGTGGGCTAAAAATCATAATTTTTAATTGAATTCTAATCCTCGATTAGATAACAGTTATTATTTATTAATTCTAATTAATTGTAATTACAAACTAGATTATATATATATATATATAATATATAATATATATATATAGTAATATATATTAGATATTTATATATTAAAATTATAATTTAAATTATATTAAAATATAAAAATTATATTATAATATTATATAATATATAATAAAATTTAATTAAAATAAATAAACATTGGAATCAATCTACGTATATGTTTTGGGGCTAATGGGTTAGTGGAGTCAGAAGGGATGGAGTGGAGTGATAAGGTATGGAGGATGAGGTGGAGTGGAGTAATAGCGAGAGTGAGTGGAGTATGACGTGAGGGTGAGTGAGGTGGAGGTACGAGAGGCATAAGGAGATCAATAAAAAAAAATTTATATTATGACTTTTTAACCCCATGTATAATTCTAAAATCGCAATAGAAGTTTCGGAGTTTTAAAATGAGTGGCTTATGAAATATGTTTTATGTGATATGTGATATATCACAATCGCAATATCGCATCGCAACTTTCATTTCAGTAATTTTAAATTTCGAGATTTTGGAAGGGAGGATTTGATGAGAAGTGGGGCCCATGTGAATTAACGATCCTACAAATTGGACTTCAGCCATTTTGCAATTCTGGGGTTTTGGGTTTGGTAATTTGTTTTAAAATAACAAGTTGGAGTAAATTACCAAGATGCCGAAATGTGTTTTCATTTATTGTACAACTTAGCAAAGCCATTTTGTAGGACCGTTAGTGAAAAATGAAAAATTAGTAAAAATTCACTAAAAGTTAATATTTACAATGAATGACTATTTTAATTGCAAAAATTGAAATATCATACATTTTTTAGTCTAGACAAGAAAATGATCAAACTTCAAAAGAGTGCTATTTACAAACCAATTGAACAAAGGAGTCGAAACAAGTCTTGATGGAAAGCTTGTGAAAAATCAGATTTAATGAAACAATCAAAATAGAAATTCGATGAAAAATGAAAAATGACAAAATTGTAAGATAATTAACTTAAATGAAAATCATAAAAGATGCTTAGCCAAAAATTAATGGAAATTGTCCACATTATTTAAAGTAACGGGGGGTTGCTGGGTTTTCCCTATAACAATAGTGACACATTAGGAAGAACAAGTTATCTCTGGTTAAAGATAATGAACTTTTATTTACCCAAAGGTTAAAAATAATGGAAATCATGAAATTGTCTAACAAAACATTTCTATAGGTCCCACATAAATAGATTAAGCAATATCGGTTTGTAAAGATAAGTACTCAAAATAGGTTTGAATAAAAGTCATGAATCCAAATATGGGAAAATTTATTTTAAAATTGCCTCGTATGAAAAATAGAAGAAGGTATAGATATGAGTTTTTGATAAAGCATATATACATTTAATGATTGTCTCTCACATCGCTTCGCTACTAGTGAGCCTGAAAAGTACCCTGATGAAGTTGTCGTTTATGCCATACAAGCCTAGTCCTGTTGCCAGCAAGCATCCATAGCCCTAACGAGTTTACTTGTATTTCCTATGCTTCCTCTTTCATCACCCTTTGATAAGCCCATTTTCAAGTTTTTAGTTTATGATGTATTTGAGTGAAAAAGGTGGGATGGTAATAGAGATTTTGGTTTAATGGACATAATACTTTCATGATGTTTACTCCAAATTCTTTCCTTAGAACTATCAATTAGAGACTTTTATGTGGAGGGGTGGGATGGATTCATTGTATTAAACTCAAATTAGTTATTTCCTTGAAAAAGTAAACTCCATCACTTAGTAAGGATGTGTGTTCCTCCATGAAAAAGATTTAAAACAAGAGGGCTTTATGGTTCCATACATATATGTCTTTAATGATAAATGAAATCCACGGAAATAGATAGAGTTAAGATATTTCCCATATATGCTAATTGATGTCGATTGAGGAAAAATCCTTTCACATAAATCATGATAGTCACCAAAGTCAAAACAAAACTAAAATCAAAAGGAAAATAATTCATAAATTAAAGTAAGAAAATGAATCAACAAACAAAAATAAAATAAAAAAGCAAAAACTGAAAGAAAAATCCAAATTTTAAAAGATAAACTCCAACAAGACTGCTTATACAAAAGTCTCAACAAAAGAGGTAAAAGACAATTTTCATATGTGAGTTCTTACTTATGTTGAGATTATTTATTTATTTATTTTTTATCTTACAAAGTTTATAAGAACTCAAGCTCTCAAAATGGAGAAGGTGAATAACAATGATGCTAAATGAGATTTCACTGTCTGCTGCAAACTTTCTTGTTTTGAAGCAAAACCTGCAAAAAGTATCTTAACCATTTTCTGATAAAAGAAATGCTTAAAGAAATGGACTAGAGGTTTATAAACTCTCCAATTTTAGTTGATTTGATGAGGATCATCGCTACTTCTTAAAGCAAACTGAACAAAAGAGAATGAAATTCAAAATTGATTTGGTGGAGGTGAAATAGGTTCATGAAGACTTGCAAAAAACAGAGTTCAAGATCAACAAAAATTAAAAAAGAAACTAAAAACAAAAGTAAAGTAACGAAAATGGGCACATGAAACTTACCATTGGAGAATTGCATTTAATCTTACTTGAAAAATATCATTTTCTCCAATACTAACTAATTTCTTACTTTGATTATAATTAAAATCATGAAGAAGTTAAACTAATTGAAATCCTATTAACCCAAGATCATCATTTATTAAATCTATACTAAAGCGAGTAGTAAACTAGAATAATGTAATGCTTTATATTCAAGGAATAAAAAATAAACCAAATTCATCAAATTTAGAATGAAGATATTCTTATTAATGAATCGCAACAATAAATGTTCTTTTAATATTATAAGTTTCATATCAACTCCATGATTTTCATAAATTGTTCAAAATCAAGACCAAATTCAAGACAATGTAAAACAAAACTATAGATGGAGAGGTCTTGAATTTCGTATATTTAAATATAGAGTGAGCATCACCCGATGCAATGAGTGTAAGTGGACTATTCAAATATCATGAGAAATTAGTCACTTATGACTACCTCTCATGGAAATGGTCATAGATAAATTAATTACTTAACACAGTTGATCCCAAAAAATTATATCTAATATAAAGTGATATATTAAAATTGAAATATAAGAGAAATCAGAAATGGTTTAACAACGTTTTAAATTTCTTATTTATTGCTCCATTACCACAGTGGCTGCCCAAGAGTGCTTTAAATTCTTTTATATAGGAGAGCGCCTCATCGGATGTTTCACATCGCAAGTTTCTTTGCCATGCATAACTTCACACTACGAGATTCACTTTTGTCGATATTCAATTGAATGTTATATAATAATTAAAAGACATTGACAAAGACGCATATATTAGAGTTTATCTCATCGAAGGATCTTAAGACAAGGCGTCATTTGAATCTCGTGATGCGATATAAGTTTTGTGATGGAAAGGTTGCGATATGAGCATAAGCAATAAAAAACTGCGATGAAGCGATTGCAATATCAGAGAATATGCATATCGGGAAATCAAAGCTGTTAATCAAAAGGAAACACTGAACATATTCTTGCAATAGCGATAATGCGATAAATGCGCGTGGCACATTGGTGAGACCGACTTTGAATTTTATAAGAAATCGGCAATTGGAAGATTTGAATACAAGACGTGACATCGTTGATACGCCGATGTGCGATGAAGAACGAACCCGATCATTTAATTTCATATCGGATTTGGGACATCAAAACTTTAAACATATGCCCCAACAAAGTTGTGATTTATGAATGGACGCGATATATTTTAAAACTGAATTTAACTATCGTATTGGGTCTAGGGTTGTGTGAACATCACGATATTGGTGAAGTCATTTTATGAGAGAATGAGAGAGAAGGAATATCAGAGGTCTTGCATCGGGAATTTCTTATCGGGAAATGTTAAGAGCTGCTTCCGATCAAATGTTTGCGATACAAAGGTTTTGCGATATGGATGATGAGATATCAGGTGGAAGGTTTATTGAAGAATAAGTGGATTGGAATATCGCAGATGTATGGACATTGCAATATCGGTGACATGAAGTTCAACTTGAAATTTTCCGATAGTGTTTTAAAGGCTTATTGGGTTTTTAAAGAATGAAAGCAAAATTAAAAATGCTCAAATTCCAATTAAGCAATAAGTATTTCGCTGAACATGAAGCAGATTTAGAAAAGGTCTGACTACTTGTTTATCTTAAGTCTCCACAATCAATTCGATAAAGATCTGTAAAAGAAATAAAACAAAAATAAGAAATAACCTTTGAAAAAGTAAAACTAACAATAGATGATGATGAACCTGTAAACGCATACCTGGAATAAAATTGACTGTAAATTTTACTTCATGAATCTTTAGTTTCTCTAATGTTATGTATAATCTACTTATTTGATCTAAAATGCTAAGTAATGAGTTTTCATATTGTATCCACCTCAAATTTACACTAGAGGACAAGAGTGGTAAAAAAGAGTGCTTCACAATTAGGTGTGAATAAAAAATTGTGAAGCTGTGGAAAATCCTTGAAATTTCTTCATATATGATCAATGTGGTGAATTTTTGAAAACAAGACAATCAAGTGCTCAGAAGAAGTTTTGATCCGCTTTCCAAAAATGAAAGGGGATGCTTAGAAGAAGTCAGATTCATTACTTGTTTTATTGTACGTGTAAAATAGAAAAGAAATCTAATCTAAATTTACTTATTTCTATTTCTAACTTAATGAAGGAAATATGACTAGGTATAGTCATACTTCTAATGTAACCATGTAAGCATTTTAATTCTTGCATGCATGTACATGTCAAACATTAGTAACAAAAATACAAATAAAGTTAAGCCAAGAAAAATAAATATGAAATTAGGCTGTATAGTTGTTGCTTAGTAAGTTTCTTGCTTAAGGCAATTATCTTCTCTTGAAATGCTCTTTCCAACTAAATTTCAATTATATCATAGAAATTTGGATGAATTTTGATAATGATTGGAAGGGATTCAAAAGAGAAGATGACAAACCAGATCGTGGAAATGAGCTTTTAGATTCAATGGTTTGCATAAATATGTTAGTGTTATGTGCAAGTGTTAAACTATTAACAATTTTCCGTGAAGGAAAACTTTCCAAATATTTTTCAGATGGTCAATGAAAAATGGATGAAAATTTGTTAGATACAATGGAAGATTATTAATTAAATTAAACTGTTGGTTATATTGTGAAAATACACTCTCTTGCTGGCACTGCTTTTGAGAAGAAAGAAGTAATTGATAAGAAATGAACATCACTTGGATTTGGAAGAGAAATAGCTCTTGATGTTCACAATTATAATTGGAAGCTTTCTCTCCCCATTCAGGCAGCACATCAATTGAGTGTTCAATAATGAGCTGCTCAATATGCCAACACAAAGTATCTAAAAATTGAAAATTAAAAATAGAAAACAAATCCGAATTTAAAAAAATAAGTAAATGACAAATAACAAAATCAAATCATAGTTTCCACTAGTTTTAAAATTATTGTTACAACACAATTGGGATTGATTTAAAACAATATCCTTTTCACAAGACTTGGTCAGAATAATAGAATTTGAATAATAGATAATACCAACTTGTGAATTAGAAAGAGAATCATGACTGTGAATAGGAATGAGAGATCGATCATCATATAAATCATGGATTAGAATGGTTTCTTAAATGTTGAAATCATGAGTATGATTAATTGTCTGAAAATGAGAACTATTTGAAACAATTTCTAAATTAGAGTGTTCTTTATTTTCACATGTGATCTTACTTTGATTATGAGGATTCAATTGTGAAGGAGACGAGTTAATATCCTGAATGTCAAAGTAATTATCATAAATAACCTCATAACATTCATTAGAATTTCTTTCAATCTCATCCAATGTATCAAAACAAGAAAGAATATAAAGTACATGTTCATTAATTCCAGAAGAATGATTGATAAGTAATTCTCTATCTTGATAAAAACTAATTATCAATTCATTAAGATCAACCTCTTTGTGTTATGAAATATCATTAATGTTAAGAAGGGTCAAATTGCTATTAGCAAAATATTAGGATAAAGGGAAAAATGAGAATCAGAAGCAATGGATTTAAAAGTGTTTATGTTTAAGAACTTTTGTACATTCTTCTTATTGTAAATATCAGATTTGAGATCATTCATTTTTGTACTTGTGCTTGCTTGAGAAATGTTATTTTGTTGTTCTGAATTTGGCATTTGCTCATCGTAAAAGAATTCAGAAATGTGTACAACAGTTTGCGTGTTAATGGAAACTTTGATTGTTGCTTGTACTTGCTAATTTATGTTCTGATTTTTTGAATTTAACGCATACTGATTTTCAGATTTCAAAGTGGTATTTTCTTCAAGATTGTTGCTAATATCTTCTTGCATTTGAGTTGTAAAATTCTCCAATATTTGCGATTGAGATTCACTAACATGTGAAGGTGCATCATGGTCATTATTAATACTATAGGAAGTGTGCACTAAATGAAGAAGTTGATCGTACATAATATAGACCACTTTATTATCATTTGTTTGCACCTCCATATTAAAATTCTCAATTATGTTAATGAAATTGGAAGGAGATTGAGCAACGTTTGAAATATTTTCACATGGATTATGAATGCGAGGAAGAGAGAAAAATATATTCAAATCAATCTAATAATCTCTTCCGAAGGTTTTTCTTTAATTTTAAATGTCAAGTAATTTAAACGGAATTGAATAGTAAAATCAATTAAAGATTCATTTTCAAACCTTCGATTTCCTCACATATTTGTTTATAGTTATGGCAGTCAAATTTACAAAGGAACAATGTAACAAATTGATCCCAATTGTGAATTGAGGCAACTGCAAGCGATTGACACCAGCTTTCGGCTTTTGCCAAAAAAGTAAGAGTAAAAATAGTCCATAGAATGCCTTAAACAACTCCTTGAAAAGTAAAATTTGAAATTCTTTGAATTAATTGTAAAGCATGATTAAAAGCAGAAGTATTCCTCTTACCATTAAACTTTACCTGAGACAAGAGTCTTACCGCTTTAGGTGGAGTATTGGAAGATGCACGTTTGTGGATACAACTCCAAATTGGAAGTTTGAGAGGAGTCATCGTGATTAACTAAAATGTTAGAATTAAAAGACTTCAATAGACAACACGTTTTAGGCCCTCCTTTTAGCGCCAAAATGTTGAAGCCTCAAAATTCGCTGCAACAACATTGGGGATGACCACCTGGTCTAGACCTTAAAGTAAATCCTTTTCCATTTGATATGGTGGTTCTGACTGATTTAACTAGGTCCGGTTACCTTTTCTCAATCTCCAAATGACTTAAAATATGAATTCCATCCACCAATGGAGAAGAGACATCGAATCAACTCTCTTGCTGATCAAGCAAGAAAGTGATCCTTGAGTTGATTTGGGGATCAACCAAGCCACAACTAAAGTTTGCCTTTTTGTGAAGAAGACTGTTAGAAATGTAGAATTAATCTAAATGCAAAATTATTTTAAAATGCAAACAAAAGGAACTAAATCCTAATCCTATCTCAATTAAGCAGATATAGATCTAACCCAACCAAGAGCAAGATATTTAAATGATTGGGATTTAAATATGCATGGCTTATATTGCATTTCAAGCTAACGAAATAGTTCAATTAACTGACATTTTGAATGCCAAAACACATTCTATTTAGAGACCTGTTAACTGAAATAATCTACCAACAACATTTAACAAATAGTTCACAAAACGATATAGATTGTTAAATCAATAGTTCGAATAATTAAACAATAATATGAAGAAATAGTTCACAACATAACATTATTTGTTAAATCAATATTAAAAGATAAATTTATGAGTAAATAGTTATCCATAAATCAGAATTCAACCCATAAGAGCATAGATAAATAATAACATATAAGTGAGACAAATTATTCATATTGACAACAACACACAAATACGAATAAAATGACACATTCCTGCTATCATAAAATGAAACTAGTATTAGAAATATCAATTTATTGAATCCATTTCTCTGGTTCTGATCTCCAACAGTCCTCTACACTCTTTGAACTTGTGTTGTTACAACAAGAGTTGCAGTAGTGCAAGCTCTGCCCATCATACATAATTCAAAATGTAAAAGAAAAATCCTCAATAATCTCCGGTTCTGAGATTTTATCTCCTCTCACTTACAACTCTAAATCCCTATTACAGAAGTGCTTTTAGAATTCTAGAATTGCAGAGGAAAGAAGCCCCTAATACATTCTACAATATGTTATTTATTATATTTACAAAAATAATTTGCAACAAGAAAGATTGTTTGTTATAGACATATTTGGGCACTGCAACCTCAATCATATATGTCCATAAACCAAGGGCTTCTAAGTCCCTAAAAGTGTTGTTTCATACCCTAAAGGAGCAAGGTCAGTTGATTACATCATCTCCCAGAAGTTCTCCCTGAAAAACTACTCAGAACTGGTCAAAACAGGACCATATAGATTGCTCAGTGCTAAGGGTGCGATGCATCTCACCTGCCATATGCAAAGAGTGCAATGCATACTAGAAAGCCCTTCTGTAGGGTGCGATGAGTGAGAGCAGACAAATGGCAAAGGTAGTTGGTTAGGTGGAAACCCAAAGAATCTTCTAGAAACTGCCCATTTGACACTTGCCTCTCTGAATTCGCCTAGGGATGAGTAAGAGATCATGAAATCTCCAAGTGGAACCAAGAACTATTAGAGAGATGATACTAATCAAAATCCCAGAAGCTGACTCACCCACCTGCAAACATCTATATATGGATCCCTCATCCTAGAGATCCAGAGGCTGGAATTTTGTATCTTTTAAGGAAGTGCTATTGGTTTCTCTATGGAACATCATAGTGTTGGGTGATCTAGCTTTTCATGAGGTGAATAGGGTTTTCATGATGGGAGGATGGTGTTGGGTCAGACCAATGGGTTGTAATCATCTCTTCTAATACTTCTATCAATAAAGCTATTTGAGTTTTCCTCCATATTCTTGTATATCTTTGAATCTTGAATTGATATATGCATTTGTATGGTTAATATATATCTGATCCTATATTGTTTATGATTATATATCTCTATGCTTTGATGGTATT